>KV448141.1:47363-138083 GCA_001658105.1 Rhizopogon vinicolor AM-OR11-026 | reverse complement strand
CCTTAGGGCTCCGCCCAAAAAACTATCAAATCATTGCATTCAATGCAAACATTCTCTCATTCGATGTTCCGCGCGAGAGTGCCACTCAAAGTCTCTGAAACACTTCTGAAGGCACCTGAGGGGCCGAACTATTAATATTCTGAAACGCGTAAGTACTACTTACTATGTAAGCAAAGCACGTGCGCACAAAATACAGAGTAGGTCCTTTGGGACACGAGTTATGTTAATTACAATCGATTTTTGAACACCTACAATGGATTCCGTTAGTGTCACCATCAACCTTTAAATATAATCGCCATGAGATGTTTTTGATGCAAGGAATGAAATTACGCTCAGGGTACATGGATAATCAATCACTCATGCATGAATTGACATGTATCCATGCGGGGGTCGCCGGAGTACTTGTCTGGGTCCCAGACTCCCAATACTTATACAGCACCGATAATGGACAAAAACTACAAGGCTCGTCGTAAAGCTTGCGGAGTGTTGGAAAATTATGATGTATCAGTATTAGTATGAATGACTCATGTGACACTCCTCCGAGACTAAAAAGTGCAGTACTACAGAACATTGTGCAAAGATTACATTCCTTGTTAAAGTCCAATGATGTCGATACGGAGAATTACTATGCTGGGAGGACAAGTGCTAAATGTTCAAGCATCATATCCAGGTGGGGTATCTGCGTATGAAGTCGAGGATCCTGCTGCGGAACCAGATGATGTATATGCAGCTGATCTCGCCGTCTCGATGAGTAATAGCTCAAGTCAATGCTTCAAGGGTACTCACGCAAGTTCTCGTCATCCTCCATGGCTTGTCTCCTCATGAAAACGAGTCTTTCGCGCGTTTTCTCCAAGACGCTCACGAACTCAAATAGCCCCCTGTCATAAAACCGTATCTCAATGCTAGTTCCGTCCGTGAGTCCACCGCCTGTGGAAGGCTTGACATCAAGCACCAAGTAATTAGCGCCGAAGTAAGGCTGCTCAAACTTGCTAGATAATACTGCATCCAGCGGTACCGATAACGATTCGAATGACGGCTTCGTCTTGTCGTCTTTGGGCGTGATGAATATAAGCTGGAGCAAATCGAAGTTAGATCAATACCAGAGACCTTGAGATGTGAAGACAGACATACTCGCTGGTTCGTCATCCAAAGTCTCCCTCTCTCCTTCATCTTCTTCACTCCACCGTTGCCGCCGGTGGCAGCAGTGCCCGAAGGTGGTGCATCGGGTATGGTCAAGGAGAACTCCACTTGGGAATCCCTATCTATGGACATGATGGTGGTTTCATTGCGCAAGGGTATAGGTTGGTGTCTCGCATCTAGCATCGTCCAATCGAGAGCCATGGTGGAGATGTGCTTGGTTTGACCGATAAGCGTTGAACTTGAAGTAACTTAAAAGTAGTGACCATTCATAGCCACTGCCACTAATGCATGTGCCGAAACTTCATAGGAGAGCCAATTTGGGTATGTAACTTGAAGCCCTGGGAGTAAGCAAGTAAAGAAGGAATCATGGCTACCTAGCGCAATGGTAGCGCGTTTGGCTTCGACTGCCAGCGGCACCAAAAGGTTGCAGGTTCGAGTCCTGCGGTGGTCACTTTGTTTTTGTCGGAATGTTTTGTCCTTCGACGATCGAATAACTTCACATCCGTATTACATTTTACATTTTACACCTCATAATCAAACACTGACTCCTTCCTATGGAACTCACACGACCAGCCCCCGATAGCCATGCCCTCTCCCGCCACTACTCTCCTCGCCTGCTCCTTCCCCCCATCGTGTACAATCACACACTGCTCCTCCGTCACCGGATCGACGAAATGCCACTTCCCGCACACACCTTCGCCAAATGGATGAGGGAACAGCTCATCATCCTCGGGCTCTGATGGGTCTGCGAGGAATGGGTGGTATAGTGCCCCGCGTGGCGTGATGCGGCGCGTTGATTCGGGATGCATTACCGCCGCAAGGAGAGAAAAAGCAGCTTCGACGTCAGCTCGGTGCGAATCAGTCGTGGGAGGAGCAGGTATATCGGTGCGGGTGGGCGTGGGCGTGGTGGAGCGTGATCGTGAAGAACTCGGCTGCCTGTAGCCATATGACGAAGACGAGGACGGAGGCGGATGGCTGAACGTGCCAGGGTTGTTGTGTGTTTCGACGTCATTATAGGGATAATACCGAGGGTCTGGTGTACGAGGTTTGAAAATATTAGGGTTTTGCTTTTCAACAAACTCGCGCCAGCTCATGCCCTCTTGAGATATTGATGGTACATTTGTCGCAAATGTTCGACCTGTGTAAGACTCATTAGCACTTGGAAGTAAGATGTTTTAAAGCGGTAGTTACTATGCAGGATTGCAGTTTTCTCCATTTTCTGTCGACCGACAATGGTAGCGATCTCCATGAGAGCCTCTATATCATCACTGGACTGTAACAATGGAAATTTTCCCGTCAGGAAAAAGAGAAGAATCATGCCAGCGGACCAAACATCAATGGCTGCACAAGTGACTATTCAGCAGTCATACGTTGTGCTGAAAATGAAATGTCTTACCGCCGGTCTGCTGACTGCACTTTAGAAGGACTTCAGGTGCCCGGAAACCTCTTGTGCCAGCTCTGTTTGCTTTCGAGAGCGGTCTGGTTCTCTGGGTCAGTAGACGAACGCCTCGCGGACGATCGCTCACCTCGTATCCTTGTCAGGATAACCGACGCGGTCGCTTGGCCACGAGCTTTTTTGTCGGGCTTCCTTCTGCATCTTCTTCAGGAGGTCGACGTCATATTCGTTCCGCCCTCTTATCTTGCCGTGAGGATGTTCCCGTGTGGCAGACGTATGTAAGCAAGCACCATGGACCGGCGTCGATCCATCCATTCTCTAAAAATATCGCGTTATGAGAGTCATCTAAAGTTCATGTCTCATATCTCACGCTTGCGAGCCCAAAGTCGCACATGGCGCCAATGCCTGTTCGAGGATCGAACAGAAAGTTGGCAGGTTTAACATCACGATGTATGATACCCCTGGCATGAATGTCGCGCAATGAACGAAACATACATCGAAAGTACGCTTTTATACCAGCCATAGACAGGTCTTTGTAGTAGTCCTGAGTTAATGTTAAGGCGTCTTCTACGTGTGAAACCAAGACAAGCCAGGGTACGCACTCGGAAATCCTCATTGCGGCTGTATGGCATGATAGCGACCACCTGATCACGATGTCGGAAGGCGGTGATAAGCTGGGAAGTATGGCGGCACCCTCTGCAGTCCTCCATGATCGAGATTTCATTTCGTATCCTCTCCGGATTGCTTGTGACGTATATTCGCTTAATGGCAACAAAGACTTTACTACCGGGATGATAAGGGACTGATTGGTAGTGTGCGGAGGATATGGGAGGATGAGAACCGTGCCATGCGGTATTGTCCCATTTGCTATGGTAGGCCAGATCAACAGCCTTGTATACGGAGGAGAATGTCCCTGTGCCAAGGCGGTCAACGATGGCGTAGTCCTCTGATAATGATGGCACCGCATTGTTGAGATTGGCAATTTCTAGTTGGATCTCCTGTTGTTCTTCTGGTGGTTTGAGAAACAACGTCTTCTCCTCGTCAGTCTCGCCGTCAGCGTCGACATCTTCTTCATCAGCGTCGTCGTCATCCAGCGTTCCCATATCATGCGGAGTCTCGAAGTGCATATCGTCAATGTACTCCATGCTCTCGTCGAAATTCACGACAGGGAGCTCGTCTGGGTGGGGCTTTCGCTTGATGGTGGAGGGCACCACGCCTTGTTTTGAATAAAGGCGTGCAAGATGATTATGATACTGGACCATCTCTGGCCGGTCCAAGCCATGATGTCCATCCTCGGAGGTGAGCGTGAAGTGGCCATTGGTATTCTGGGCTGAGACATATTCTTGGTGGTAAGCTTTGTTGCGAGCATCAGAGGAACCGACTTCGAGAGGATTAGATGAGTGCTGAGAGAGAAGTACAGTAGCCATCGGTTGCTCCGCGACTGAGACTTTGGTTGCCAGAAATAATATTTTGGATGATTAGGATTGCGAGTTACAGTGGCTAGCCTCCGCCACCAGAACTGATAGAACAGCTGATGCTCGAATATAATGGGCTCCGAGCTGTGATCGCGACAAGCGCGCCAGAGTCACGTGAGTGAGTTAGCACTAGCTTCATTGCACATTGCAGAAGTGACCAAGCATAAAAAATCATCATACAAATACTATTGCGCACATCAGCTACATACTTCGTTGAACACACTGAAGTGCACGGCATACAACATTATACATATTCAACACAATTCACAATATCCATGATTCCGTAGCGCTGCATTGAGTCGCCCATCTCCGATTTTCAAGTGCGCAACTCGAAGACGGCGTAGAGGGGCACAATGTCCCTGTCGCATTGCAGTGATGTCGTGAAGGCCGTTAGCTTCAGATTTATCGAAGGCGCGATCTTTGAAATCTAGGACACGGAGCGATTGATACGCTATATATGTGCTCTGCGTGCCTTTGATGTGAAGAGCAAGCAAGCCTCCAATGTAAATGCTGCTCTCGTGAATTTCTTCGAGCTCTGGAAGGTTGCCAGTGGCAGATCCAGTACGCCAGAAGGATTCTTGGAGGACCTTCCCAGGACGCGAGATATATTTTTGGATGATCTTAGAGATAAGCCGTCGATTTTTCCCTGCGTCACCATCCAACATACTTATGTCAAATATGATGGACGACTGAATTACAGTGGATATGTCCGAGTCCCGTACTTGAATCGAGAGTCGCACGTCATCGTCACTATCATTCCAGGTGGATGAGGGAAGTTTGCATTCTATCGATAAGCTGAATTTTCGGGCTAGCAAAAGCAGTCTGACACCTACTACACAGCTCAGTTCGTGATAACTAAAAGAAGTAGTCCGCGGACGCATCAGAAGAAGGGTTCCTGCATTCAGGACAATGACAACCACCGTAGGACTCCTCCGATTCCGACTCTAAGGCCTCTTCATAACTATCCCAATCAACGTACTCAACGTCTTCCTCAAATAGTTCTACGTCATCAGCCATTAAACCCCTACAGGATGCGAGTCGTAGACGGTGTAGAGAAGCACCAAGTTTCTTTCGAATTATGATGGTGCTGTGAAGCTCGGGAAGTTCATGTTCCTGGAAGTCGATATCGTTGAGGTCTAGGGCATGGAGCGAACGATACCCCATGTCTCTTTGCGACTGAAGTGTGAGGAGTAAGTCTCCAATGGAGGAGCTGCTTATCTGAATTTCTTCAAGCTCTGGAAGACTGGTAGACCCAGCACGCCAGAAAGGCTCTTGGATGATCATGGAGGATGACACAGACAAGCTGCGAATTTTGCCCTGGGTAACCATCCGGCATATGTCAAATATGATGGGTGAGTGGATTGTAGTGGATGCGTTCCATGCGAATTGAATCGAGAGTCGTATGTCATCGTCACTAGCATTCCAGGAGGTGGGACTTTTTGCCTCCATCGATGTGCTGAATTGTATGACGGACGAAAGTGATAAAAGGCAGACACGCAGCGATCGAAAGACAGGGCCAAATTTGCCAGAACCCGCGTCCATGGCCGAAAATAGGTCAGAGAAGTTTTGATGACCTTCAATTTCTGTGAGGTTAAGAACGATCTTGGCGTCGTCAGGAAGGGCCAGATGTGCGAATAGAGCGACAGAAGTGTGGATGGCGACACTCAGGACGATACTTTTTAACCGAGCCAGCGGCACTCTGTCAACGACATTATTCCCCCCCGAAATGGACAGTCGTTCAAGCGTAAGCCGCTCCAAGTCAGGCATACGTGTCAGAGCTGACAGGAGCTCCGGCAGAGTAGAGGAAGAGGCGGATCCTATTCTTCGCACGTATAAAGTTCGAAGCCCGCTGAAAATACACGATGTCCAACTGACGCTACGGGTCGTGAGTTCAACGCCCCGAAGTTGGGGAGCTTGACCTTGAAAGATGGTATCTGACATGGGACTAGATGCCAGATGAGAGTCACCCCCGATGACTGAAAACTTGAAATTTTGTAGTAAAGGTGCGGGCTGTGACGATAAATGATCTAAAACGCGATCAATGTCTGACAGATATGTATGCAGCCGGAGGACTTTGATTCGAGGTAACTGTGAAAGGACGCGCTCCAAGGAATCTCGTGGTAAGGTCGATGCATTGCATGAGACGACCAAAACAGCTTTCTTCGATCTCTCAAGCATGACGACTATCCAACAAGGAGAAATCCAATCGATATATGCCCAAAGACTTGGGCACTCGAGAGCAACTCGACGCCAGTGCCCGCATACATGAGTGACTTTCAGACAAGGAGGACAATGGTAGTTGCCCGTATAATTATTAAGACCCTCTCCTCCTACGATGTGCTTGAAGACAGTTGCGAGAATCTCTGGTGGAAGGCATGATATACGGGCAAGACTGTTCCTGCGAGAGCGAAGGGCGCGCATAGACTCGGCTAGCGCAGCTAGTTCATTGTCGATGTGGACGACAGACTGCTCGACGAGAGTATTGGCACTTTTAGGAGTGATATTATCGAGGGGAGCTGGTAGGGTCATACCTTCAGGGTGAAATAAGTGGACAGTCGAGTGGAGGATTGTGTTGGAAAAATTACCTCTGGTGATAAGTACATAGAATAAGTAGGAGCTTCTAATGAGCGCTAAAAATGAGAAAAGCTTAGTAAGCTCGATAGGCAGAACACACCAAAAAGAATGACCACCGCAGGACTCGAACCTGCAACCTTTTGGTGCCGCTGGCAGTCGAAGCCAAACGCGCTACCATTGCGCTAGGTAGCCATATTTGAAGTGGACTTGGTTTGGTTGACATAGTAATAGTTTTTGATAGACATAAACTCAAGTGTCAGAACTTAAAGGTTGGTGTTGCTCGAGCTGCCGCGCCAGCGCTGCTCATGACTTGGACAGCAGCGTGAAAGTGATCAACACCCTCATGAACCTTCCAGACGAGCTTCGTACCTGGTCCCTCCCTGTGCTCAAAGACCCACTATTTCTCCAAATCACACCGCTTGCCGTTTTTGTTTTATTCCTCCTTGTCCTCCTCTCCGTCCGGGCGCTGTTCAACCTTGAATCATCCCCCAGCACCTGGTGGTTGACTATGGTGTTTGAGAGCTTCAGCTTCAGCTTTCCGTGGAGCTGGTCATCAAATCGTTCTTCCGGTTCATCTCATGAAACTAAAAAGCTCAAGAAGAAACTCGTACGTACTCGCAGCGAACAGATCGAACTTAACGGTCATGGAAGACCATGTAGGTCCTTGCTCTAATATCACATTCCAACTGTTCTAGACATCCGTTACAGCACACAAAAATGAGATACATGATGGCCATTACCCCGGTCTTGTCAACATATCCGGGACGTACTGCTTCATGAATTCAACCATACAGGTAAAATATCCTGTCTATCAACCCTCATGTTACAACTATTCACCCCAACGCAATTAGGCTATGGCCTCGTTATCCTATTTACAACCTTATCTCGCCGACACGCAAGCGAAAGCTATTGAACTTGACGTATCCTCACCTGTTGTGGACGCCCTCCTGGTGTTACTCCAAGGTGTGTATCCTCATCTATTCTTACGCAGCTACGTACTAACAGACTCTACAGAACTCAATCTACCTCGTAGCTCTTATCATTCCATCCGTCCACTCGACATAATATCTGCCCTTGTAAATCACTCCCCAGGCAAACACAACTCCCTCTTTTCCTCTCGGGAGCATCAAGACGCGCAAGAATTATTCCAGCTTGTCTCGGAATGCATCAAGAAGGAAGTTGCTTCTGTCGATAAGGAAGGTCATCGGGACCGTGGTTTAGGTGGTCTGTCTCAAGTCCGCAGTGCTGCCAACAAGGAGATAGGGAAGAGCGTTTTCGACGGCCTCACAGCCAACAGACGCAGCTGTGTCGAGTGCGGCTATACAGAGGCTGTTATGCACTTTCCCTTCGATAGCTGGCAACTTGCGGTCCCACGATATGTCGTATGTGCTCATTAGTTTCGTCATGGATGCACTTTAACCCGCACACAGGCAAGCTGTCGTTTAGAGGATTGTCTTGCGGAGTACACCAAGCTTGAGATGCTCACCGACTGCATATGCCGCAAATGCTCCATGAAGGCCACACACCAGAAGCTCAAGTACGATGCAGACCGGTTAGCAGTAGCAGTCAGTGCAGACCCCAACGTCTCTGTCTCGAAGAAGAAGAGAGCCAGAGATGCTAGAAAATTAGAGATCAAGCTGCAGACTGCCCTAGATCACGGTCGAGTAGAAGAGGACATTAAGGGCGTCAGGCTTGAGAAGGTGTTCAGCAAAGCATCGACAAAGCAGGCTATGATCGCAAGAGTAAGTTTGAGTTCCTTACGCGTCCTCATCGCTGAGACGTTCTGCAGCCCCCTCAAGTTCTTGCATTGCATCTTAATCGATCCCTTAGTTACGGCCACTACGCTACTAAGAACACGGTCCGCATTCTATTTCCCGAGTTCCTCGATCTCACTCCATTCACAACTTCTGGCAACCTCTCCACCACGCCTTCCGTTCCCATTTCATCACAACCTCCCCTACTGCCTCGTTCTACAACTCCTACACCTGCTACGTACTCTGTGCAAAGAGTCATATATCGTCTTTCTGCTGTAGTGTGTCATTACGGCCAGCATTCATTTGGTCACTATATCTGCTATCGGCGCAAACCTCGGCCTATATCCTATGGATCACGGCGCTTTGCGCCTCCAAGGCTCGCCCACCCGCTTGACTGCGACTGCGACAAGTGCAAGCGATACGGGCCCGTGCGCGATGACGACGAAGCCGTTGACTCAATGTACCGCCCTGGCCGGGGATGGCTGCGGATTAGCGACGACTCGGTGAAGGAGTGCGGTATAGAGACGGTGGTGCAGGAAAGCTCAGGGGCATTCATGCTGTATTACGAGCGGGTGGTACTGTCCTCCCGCCCTGGAATTTACCCGCTGCACAACTCACCACGAAGCTCAGAAGAGACGCTCAAGCCGCGCATCATGAACGGATCCACCACGTCGCTTGAGAGTGTGTTGGCATTGGCGGATGGAGATGTTGTGGAAGGCAGAGGGAGAGGGGTGATGGGTCCGAGAGTTGTGAGGAGCGTGGCAGCTGGGAGGAGGAGTGTTTCAGCCGCACCGTCAGATCGAGACTCTCAGGCTATGTTTCACTCGACTCCATCGCTACTAAACGGGATCGCTATCCCTTTGAAGGCGACTCCATCACAGTTTTCGGTGTCGACATATTCCTCTCTATCATCGTCTGCACCGAACATCATGCACCAGCGTACTTCCTCGTCCTCGTCATCTCTTACCGCTCGACCACCAGGATCCCCACACCCTAAATCTCTCCAGCCCACACGCTCCTCAAACTCAACTGCGGTTGACCTGAAAGCATAAACATTCTATATAGCTCATCTTATCATATCACATGTTTATTTTACCCGTGTATCTTTAGCATAGTCTAGCCTGCCACATGTTGAAGTCTCCACTAACTTACTTGTGTCGGTACTCCTCGCTCACAATAAATGCTAGACTTCTGTTAAATCAGGATGAATGCGTGTAAGACCGAGAGGCCATGCCATTTCTTGTCATGATCGTCAAAAGTACTTGTGACCTAACGTCCCTGTCCCGATACTCAAATACATCTAGTCATCGCTGTCGATCCATCAAAGAAAGAAAGAAACATTGAAAGAAAGAACCTCCGCCAATGCCCAGCATCGCGTCCACCGGTGGACACTGAGGCCTATCGCGATATGTACCGTAGTGAGCGTCGTCGCCCCATGACCAGAGCAAGAACAGCGCATCGAGGTCGCCGGGGAGGTAGATACTTAGGTAATACAAAATTTGACAGTCCAAACCAAGACCAAGGAGAGAAAAACGGGAGCGGCGAAAGCCCGGATGAGACGAGATGCTCATGATCACCAGTACAACCGGCGTTCAATGGTGCGCTGTCTTGTGACAGGTCGGGTGTAGGACACTGTTCGCCTCACACGAGTGACGGTGGGGTACCTGTGGGTTGCATGGTGTTAGATATTGGATTCGGTCGTGAGAAGCACTGCGGGTACCATGCTTGGTAAATTTCGTTTGAAGCTTCGAGCTGGACTTCGAGGATTTGTCGGCCCTGCGAGGAGTCGGGGTCAGTTATAGAAGATTTGCGTGCAGGAATCGAAGCGCTTACAGCGAAGTCAACACGAGATCCGACAACGAGACCTTCTTGACGACCGTAGCGGTCGTGGTTGACGGCGACGATGTCACCAGCCTACAGATTTCAAGAAGATTATCGTCAATGGTTGATGCACTTATGCAAAGCGAATAACGCACAATAATCTCGCTGGTAGCAGGGACATATTCCTTGAATTCCTCGTAGATGGCCATGGCGTCGTGGACGGCGGGAGATGGAGATGAAAGGTGGTGGAAGCGAGGTGGAAGAATAAAAAGTCTTGAAGATGGGAGAAAATACGGAAAAAGGGTGGGCTTTTATAGATTAAATGTCCGGACAATTGGCCTCCGGAAAAGGTGCGGCAGACACGAGGCAGGGAATTTGCCAATGCCTCGTTTACGTCTGTTCCTTGCTGAAGCGCTGACAGCCGAGTACGACGGTCATATAGTCGGGAATCACGTAAAACGCAAGAACATCATTATGCTATGAGTGCCGGATGTTGCTCCTCGCCGTACTTGTTGTATGTTACAGTTGCAGTATTCATGACCTCTTGTGTTCGAACGCCGAGATTCGGAATACCTTACGTTGCTTGATGCCTCACGGCATAAATGGACAAACATCGGCTATCGAAGGTGTCCAAACAAGCGTGCTCGAAAGGGATACAATACAAGTTATTATGTAGGGATCTTGTTAGATACAATGTCGCTGGAGAATGAACATGTAGCGCGCCTTGTGAAATATAGGATCAGAAACTTCCGGAAAGGCGTGCGAGCGGTACTCATGACACATTGATGAATCTATCTCGCAGCCTTAGAAACCACTGACGAATGATATCTCGAATCCTCAAAGTGTACGCCGTGGAAACATTCCGTTCCGCAGAAGATTCAACTCCAGATCGTGGAAAGGCACTCGGTCTACCATGTGTCTCTCGACTTCTCTCCGATATACCACGCAAGATATCATCCCCACAATCCTGATACACCTTGGCCAGTTCGGCCTCCCGAGAATAATATGTGCGGCGCACCGAATATGGTGCAAGGCCATTGTATTTACGAACGAGAGAATTCAAATCAGCGACGGCCGTATCATGGTAAGAGCGCTCTCGCTCTTCCCACTCGCGATCGTGCAATGATGTCACTCTGCCAAGTGTTAATGAAGGTAACATAGCCGCCGGTTGTAACATCGTTAAAGTCCGAATTGCACGCCTTGTCCAGGACTGCCTGAGGATATCGCGGAATGCATTCACTGCATTGTCGAGCTCTGTGATATTAAAGCGTACTGGTAAGCTTGAAAATCTCACTTATATGGTATAATGCACCCACCGATCTGGACTTCAACCCATGGTGGAGCTGCGCCGTTCCTTTGAACGATCCGATTCATGAGAAACTCCTCTCTTGCGATGAAAGGGTTATGCTCCTCGCTTAATCTAACAATGGGCTGACCTCGTCCTTTGAGTTTGTTGAAGTGTCCAGCAACTCGAGCTTTCTGTCTGAGATGTAAGCACAGGATAGCTATGGGCAAGTTGCAGAGCCAACCTCTATCTTGCTCTCTATCAGGGCCTGCCACCCCTTTATACTGACAGGGTTCGGACGAGTAACAAGTTTCCCTTCGCCGTTTTTCAGGCCCAAGCGGTAATCCAATGTTGACTCTCTAGCTCTAGTCAATCGTCCCACTTGCTCTTTTCGCTTTGCGAGCTTCCTCTCTGTCTTTCTAGTTTCTTCGTCTGCCACGCCAGTCGTGCGTGCGGATGAAGGTGCGAAGTTGCCGAACTTGATGGATGTAGACGCATGAGATGGAGCCTTGTAAGTCGTATGCCATGGCTTGTGACCCTCTACGGAAGGAAGTAATGGTTTATTTGCGATCTCCTGCCATGTCTGCGCGGATCGCTCCACTACATATGTATCTGTATGAACCTTCGGCGGCGCTTCCCTCAGCTTCATGTCAGCTGTCCTTATAGGCCCCGAGCGCATAGGCTTGTACTTGTCGACGAGCATGCGCAGCACAGCATCCTGCAGAGATTCCTCGCCTGTCCAGTTTTCATTCTGACTCTGTAGTTGAGGAATTTTGGATAAGCTGGGTTTGCCAGTGGAAGTTCGAGCTTCTTCTGCTTCCTCCCGTTCTGCATCTGCGAACAGCTTCGCGCTCGCACTTTGGTAATTTTCCGCACATGTAGCGGGAAAATTATGAAAATATCTTCCTGAGATAAGTGATTTGGGGAATGCTTGGAGGCTCGATAAGCGGCTTGTCATGGACCAGGAAGATTATTTGGTTCAGTTTGTACATACTGTGATCAGTCACTGACCGAGTCTTCCATAGGCATCATGATTGGCCACGCCACTTAAAGTCAAATCCATCATACCCCTTCACACTTTGTACAACAGCTTTCTTGATCACCGCCCTACGCATTCGAACTGCTGTTCGCCAGGCGTTGCATGTATGATGCAAAACCCATCAAACAATTGTTCGAACGGCTATGATGCGCCTTGCCTTTGGGATGCTGTGAACTACTACCTTACAATTTGATCAGCGATTTTGAAAAACGGTGACCTGCCATCCGATAGCGATCTCTTCAATGGGGCATCCGCCCCTTCGACTATCGTCGATTTGGACTTTGACGTTTTTATCCTTGCCGCTCTTCTAATAGATCTCGTTCATAAGCTCCCCTACCACGCGTCCACCACAGCCCGGAATACACCTACTGCTCTGGTACCCAATCATACAGAAGACTCGGAGGCTCAATAAGCGTTTCGTCGGGGGATTATTTAGTTCAGGTGTCGAAATGACTTACTTCCGCGCCGTAACAACCTCAGTTCTTCAAAGCTTAGGATCTTAACAGCTTTTGTATTCGTACAAGCAGCAACATGATTTACACATTAGCACAACATTTATTTCCAGACCTTGTCGTTACTCCAACACCGGATATTTCAAATCAAGTTTGATGGGTATTGGAAGTCCTCCAGGCCAACGAAGTTCTCTTTCACGCTCCTCGCCGAAATGAACCGGTAGAAGATACTGATACTCCCGGCTTTGTCATTGGTGCCACTTGCTCGTCCTCCTCCAAAGGGTTGCTGTCCCACGACCGCGCCGGTACATTTCTCGTTGTAATAGACATTGCCAGCGGCGTTACGCAGTTTGTTTGTGGCAGTCAGAAGGGCTTTGCGCTCTGTTGCAAAACTGGGAAGGAAGCCATTAGTCCACGAATCTTCCAGAGACCTTGCGACTTACATAGCGCCGGTCAGCGCATAAGGTGATGTGCTGTCGATGAGTTCCAGAGTCTTTTCATAATCCGCATCGTCGTACACATAGATCTGAGGGGGAAAAAATGTAAGCGCAACTGGCTGCGTTTCTGAGAACAACCATTACAGTGATGACAGGACCGAAGATTTCTTCCTTCATCGTGATCGATTGAGGATCTTTTGTCAGAATAATGGTAGGCTGTATAAAGTAGCCCTTCGAGTCATCACCTACAGAAAAATCAGAAAAATCACAGGTGGTCATACTAGCAACCTCACCATTGCCTCCTATAAGAACCTCCCCTCCCGCATCCTTGGCTTTTTGGATGTAACCCATTATCTTGTCATAAGCTGGACGACCTCTGCGGTATTTTTATCAGTACACTGGTTTGCAGCCTGATGGACAGGGAACACACATTACGGGCCCCAGGAAGTTGCTGAAGTCCGACGGTGGCCCAACTGTGATCTTTGCTGCCTCCGACAGGAGCATATCTTTGAATCCAGAGGACCAAACCGAAGAAGAAACGTATAGCCTCGACAGCGCGGAACATTTTTGCCCTGCACATGCGCATCATCAGTCCTGTACATAACTTGACTCATAATATGCGCACCCTGATACTCAAACCCGCCTCGAATGGTCTGCAACGCTGCATTTCGTACATCTGCCGACTTGTGGATGATATGGAAGTTCTTCCCTCCTGTCTCACCAACGATTCTGGGGTAACCTTTGTACTTGTCTATGTTTGCAGCGATGTCCTTCCATAGCTTCTTGAATATGAAGGTGCTTCCTGTGAAATGGAGTGCTGCAAAGCTGGGGTGCGATATTGCCTGTGCGACAACCTCAGGAGGTGGCCCGGGGACAAATTGGATGACACCAGGTGGAATACCGGCCTCGGTGAAAATCTGGTAGATCAAGTAATTGGAGTATGTAGCCGCCGGCGAAGGTTTCCAGACAACTGTGTTACCGACGATGGCAGGGACTATATAGAAGATGACTCGCTCAGCACGGATAAACAATGATAAAATGGTTGCAGGTACCTGCTGGAAGGTTTCCACCAATTGCTGTGAAGTTGAATGGTGAAACTGCGAGGACGAATCCTTCCAGTGCCCGATACTCGACGCGGCTATCCACCACATTAGGGGCATATTCATAAAACGGTTACTTGACTTACTTCCATGATCCTGCCGCGTTCTTAGGAGGCTGCTGTGCATAGAGCTCTTCGACGAATTTGACACCAAAACGCAAGAAGTCCGAGAGCTATGGAAGTTACCTAAATCAATCGCCATCAACCTTGAAGCATCTTACATACCTCTGCGGCAGCGTCAATCTCGGCCTGCCATGCATTCTTCCCTTGACCAAGCATGGTGGCCGCCATCAACTTGTAACGGTACTTGCCACTAACAAGCTCTGCAGCACGCAGGAAGATGGAAGCGCGATCATTCCAAGGCATGGCCTCCCACTCTGCCTTGGCAGATAGAGCACCATCGATCGCACTGGCCACAGTGGATTCATCGGCCTCGTGGTATACGCACAGATGCTGTGCGTGGTTGGAAGGTATAGGCTGCTTCGCAAGTTTGCCAGTCGTAATCTAAAGATCAGCATCTAATAAGTTGTTGATATTTTGGCCTGTGACGTGCTGTACGAACCGGTTTCCCATTCACGATACAGGGGACCTCGAATGGGAGCTCCTGTTGCATCAAAGCAAGTGCTGCTTCGAGACTTCTACGCTCTGCCGATCCAACACCATAGCTTCGCTACCGACCACATCATATCAGCCTCGGAAGGGACAAGGTTTAAATGTAGTCACCATAGGTTCATTATCGACTGCAGGTACTCTGAACGCCGCCAGTTGTGGTGTAGCCATCTTGCTATCAAAGTGCGTAAGATAGATCAGGGAAACCCAAATCTTGTATGTAGTTCCCCAGCTCCGTTCCGTAAATTTAATTTAACCCGACACGTGGGGCTGACGGGCTGCCGAGTAGCCGCCTCACGTGGCATGCGAATTATTAAATGGATCATCGTATCATAATAAGTACCTTATGCATCACCTCGACTTATGTGGGTTCCTGCTGACGAAGTTTGGCCCTTACTACTCTACATAGTAAGTACTTCCGTCAGTAACGTTTGCAGGGGGTTCGAGCGCGGTTCCGGTAAGTCAGGTTTCGAACTAACAAGAGTGAGCAAATGTCTTCTTCAAAGCATGGATCCAGGCTATGACAAGTAAGGACAATTTAGATCCTTACTTTAAGCACAAAATTACTAGTTACAGTTTGCATTACTACATTATACTACTTTGCATTACGGATATACGACAGTAATCCGCCTAGGGGAAATGTCAGATCTAAATGTAGACCATGAAACATTATGCATAATGTACTCTAGCAGCAATAGATACGCCACCGGGAAAAAAAGGAAATGAGAAAACCGTAAGACAGAATAAGAAAGAGAGTTGAGCTCGATGCCATGACAGGTGGAATGTTCAAATAATAATGTACGTTGTCCGCCACCAAAAACCTGAAATGTAGATGTCGTGAATAGAATAAAGTTCATATCGTCGAAGGAAGGTCATCAATCCGTCGTTTTAGGTCGGACAAGAACTGATGCGCATCAAGAATGCTCCCAGCGCATCGCGGGCATCCTGAACCCTCGGCGGCTCGTGCAAGGAACGGCATGCTGAAGATAACGTCTGTAGTTGGCCGCGTCGCCAGTTCCGCCTTCGCCATCCTTTCAAACTCTTTCCACCACTTTGGCGGAACGAACGCCCCATAGTACGGCCCTGAGCACTGCAAGCACTTCACGTCTTCTGGAATCTTGAGAAGCGCTTGGGCATCGGCGGAGCGTTTCTTGTGCAAGACGAAGAGGCGATGGTAAGAGTGAGCTGTGATAAAGCGCAGGTCATCCGACAATGGACAGTTAAACATGTCGATGGACAGCGTGTGCCGTGACGCGACCTGAGCTTCATAATCGAAGTCGTTTCGGCTTGCGATTGCAAATACTCGCGTCGGATCGTTGCTCAGAAAATCAGGGGAGATGAGCTGCTTGCGAAGAGAGGTGATGACGCCAAGGAATTCGTATTTGACCGCAGCTTCCAGAATGGTGACGAGCTCGTCAAGGGATGAAATGGTAGGATGAGGGACGGGATACACGAAGTGCAGAAGCCGTTGCAAGGTTGAACCAAGCTCTGACATGGGAATCACAGGACGGCGCTCCTCGTTTCCCGGATCTGCAGGGGGCTGTGGCAATGCAAACATATGTTCAAAGAATGACGAAGCGGCGGCTAGTATACAACGATGAACATAGAATTTGACATTGTCACTCGAGAGTAGAAGGGTATCAGAATCTGATGAGTAGAAGTCGTTGTCTGAATGTGTCATCAGGGAGAGGCCAAAGAGACGGGTTATGGTTCTCGCGGGGAAAAAGCAGGATAGACCTGGCTTAAGTATTCGCTGCAACACAGCCAATGGCACTTCAGCATTACAGCTCAGACTGGGGCAAGCTGACTCAATAGGGGCGAATCATTTTTGGCGTACAAAGCTATGGGGTAAACACATACAAACACCGTGTTAGAACCTCCGACGATCGACTCAGCGGCGATTCTGACGCTCCCGAGAATGTTTCTCTCTGCTGCGGCGCCGCTCCCTGCTGCTGCGTGGTACAGGTGAAATCGAGCGTCTGCGCTTACGATCTCGAGAATCCCTCTCTCGATCATGTCTGCTGTGATGCCGTGATGTTCCACTGTTACCATCTGGGACGTCGAACACCATTCCATAACCATCTCGGCCATCGCTTCTGCCACCTGCTCTGTACCGCCGTGTTTCTTCCAAGTCATCCCGACCGCCAAATCCACCCCTCTCTTTGCTACGCATTCCAATTTTGGGGTTATTGGACCAGGAAGTGTTGAGCCGTGCCACGGACTGCGAGCTGCGCAAGGTGAGTCAAGAGAAGGCTCAAGAAAATGGTTCGCACGTACAAATCTACCCATATACGTCGGTCATCTACTAGTACATTTTGCATTTTAAAATAAGCCTTCGGTGTATACTTGAGTCGTGTGACAAAAGGAGAGAAGCTGTGCACCACGAACCTGTTCCGCCTCGTCTCGTTTATCAAACTCGATGAAAGCGTATTGCAATGAATCGCCTGTCTTCTTGTCCCTGATGACTTGACAGCTCATGATTGTGCCGAATCTCGAGAAAATGAGCTCCAAATCTTCATCTCGTGTGACAGGGTTGAGCTTGCAGACAAAAAGGACGTTTTCCGGGGGGCGCACATTGGCAAAAGGCAGATCTCCAACCATTTCGAGCGTCAGTGCAGAGGCTGCTGCAGCCTTCTCGCGACGTATGCGTTCCTCTTCCTCCTCCGGGAGAGTAGCAAGCGGGTCTTCATCTTCAGCAATCCTAGTAGAGTTATCTGGGGGTCGTGTAGGCGACGATGGAGGTTGAATTAGTCCGGGTGGGTCGGGAAATGGGTCATCTGTGAGTGTCAATTAGCTTATGCAGATGGGGCGGTCCACCTGGATACCAACATACCGAGAATAACGACGTGTCTTATCCGCACATCCTTGAATGGCCTTCCATCCTGATCGGTGAAAACGTCATTCAATTTGTCCAATGTTTCCAAACCTTCTACGACATGACCAAAAACAGCGTGTTTCCCGTCGAGATAGTCTATATTGTCTGCAAGGGTGATGAAGAATTGACTGCCGCAGCCACCTTTCTCGCCATTGACTGAAGGTGCGATAGCCATCGACACAGTGCCTTTCTGCGTATGCTTCAATTTGGGCACGATTTCCGGGGTGAAATATCGGGCAGTGGCACCCTTCTCCTCAGAGGAAGCAATGTGCGACCATATCGATTCTCCACCCGTTCCTGTTGCAGTGGGGTCGCCAGCCTGCGCCAGGAAATCCTTCGACACTACACATTGCTTAAGCAATTTGAGGCAGCAATGGACAGAGAGGATTACGCACCATTGAAGAACGCATTCAAATTATAGTAATACACCTTACTAAGTTTCAAAAAGTTCTCGCATGTCTTTGGACACTGGTCAACCTCAAGGTCGATGACTATGTCGCCCAGAGAGGTCTCGAACAGAACAGACATGATGGAAGTGGGCAATTGCTCACAGCAAATGACAAGGTCTCGACCGGCTACAATGTAGGTCACGTACAAAGCTGAGTAGCATCGGCCGCCTGGCGAAATGGCATCGCGTCTGACTACGATGTCGGTAATCAGGAGATTGCAGGTTCGACCCCTGCGGTGGTCATTATTTTTAGCTTTGTTCCTGCTCAATATTTTTGTACAACAATAGTTGGCTTCAACCTAAATATATGCCTAAGTCTTCTGTGAGTTCAATGGCGTCTCGAGATCTGGATACACCTTGCGAGGTGCCACACGACATCTACTATGCCCGTATCCCCCGAGTATTAAAGAAGGACGATTGGCTTTGTCTGGGCTATATGACAAGTTCGCAGTGCACACAAATGCTAAAAACTATTTATTGACGAGATCAGCCGGACGGGCGGGGTATTGTGGTGCAATTCAAAGTTACTGGCATTGATCTTGCTTCGTAAGATAAATCTACTAGTATGACACGGATGCCCTCTGGAGTTCGCCCGAGTCCTGTCAACAACACTAAGGTGATGTATGAATGTACATATTACATAGGGTGTACTACATCCCGCAAGTTGGTTTATTCTTCTGCAATGGCGTGGATGCACCAGAGTGGTATTGAAATTCGTGGCATGGTACAAACAAAACGATAAGATATAATGCTGAAGATATGCAATGTTTGTATGCATAGTGTCCCGAACGAACACAGGACAGTACCACTACTGTACAAGTTCAAGTATGCACAGTCCCCCAAAGTATACACAAGGAAAAAATACCAGCGCATTGATCATTACTGTTGGTTTTGTCCTCCAGATTGCCCTCCAAAGGCGAACGGGCTACTTCCATTCCCAGCACCAGCACCACTACTGAAACCAAACGCACTGGGTGTAGGCGTTGACGGTTTGCCAAACACCGATTGCGGCTGCGTGGGACCACTCGAAGTACCCGACAAAGGTTCACCGAACGCAGACTTTTGGAACCCAAATGCATGCGTCAATGAACTGGTAACTCCGGACGAAGAAGGCGCTGTGGCGTCTTCCTTCTTCCCAAAGGAAAAGGCAGGTGAAGTATTTGATGGAGCACCGAAGGTTGACGACTTCAAGCTATCTGCAGGCTTGGCTGACCCATTGCCGAACGATGAAGTGCTTGGCTGGGTGCTGCCAAATGCAACGGGAGATCCGGCGGGAGTCGTGGAGAAAGGATTGTTTGACATGCTGTTGCCAAATGTACTCTTGGGGGTTGGTGTAGACATGCTTGCGTCCGGAGCACTAGACTTCCCAAAGATATTGTTCGAAGCACCGTTTGTGCCAAAGCTGGAGCTGCCGAATACTGATGCAGGAGCAGGAGCGGCAGCCTTGCTTGCATCCTCCTTGGCAGTATTCGCGGCACCAAAAATTGATAATGGTGCCTCCTTCTTTGTATCACCTCCTGACGCAGCCGTGGCAAACGCAGACGTTCCCGATTGTGGTCCAAAGGCGAATGTTGATTTGGACGCAGATGAAGCACCTGTGGAGCCAAACGCCGAGCTACCGGAGGGGTTAAACGAAAACTTAGGTTTCTCAGTCTCCGGTGCTATGGTCTTGGGCGCTTCTGAGGTCTCGGCAGGTTTTGATGCAGCAGTAGTGTTGCCACCACCAAATACCGACGTTGACGATGGCTGACCAAACGAGAACTTCGGCGATGAACTTGCTCCCGAGGTACTTGCTTGGGGAGTCACTCCCGAAAATGAGAAGGATGGGGCAGTCGTTTTTGAGGCATCAGTAGCAATTGAAGTGGAAGATGTGGCAGCAGTTGGAGCAGAAGACGTAGCAGTAAGCTTGGGAGCTGTACTATTAGCCTTCCTGCCAAAGTCGAACTTCAGCGGAGCAGGTGCGGACTGAGTAGACGCGGGGACAGTCGTGCTCGGCGATACACCAAATGTCGACGGCGGGTTAGGTTGTGCTGATGAGGACGTCGATGCAGTGGAAGGTTGGGAATTGGGTTTTGCGAAGGTGAATGGCGCCGGTTTGCTTGTCTCTGTGCTCGGTGGGGTAGGGGCAGGGAAGGTAGTTGCGGGAGGCGCGACCTGAGGTTGTGCAGGCGTGGGCCCGAAAGAAAATGTCGAGGGAGCGGTTGTTGCAGGTGCGGCTGTCGATGGTGCAGACGTGGGGCCGAAAGAAAATGAACGAGCAGTGGAGGGTGCCACTGATGCAGGTGTTACTGTCGTAGGTGCAGGAGGCTTGGCGAAGAAGTTGGGTATAGTGGGGACAGAGGGCGCAGATGCAGTAGTGGGTGCGGTGGTGGTGGTGGTGGTAGGAGGTTGTGTCGTAGGCTGACCAAGCGAGAACGTCGGTGCTACGGGCACAGTTGGTGGGGCAGATGAGGCAGGGAATAGGCTGGGCATATTGACGGCTGGAGCTGAAGCCGCAGGTGCAACTCTTGCTGGGGCAGTAGTCGACGCAGCAGCAGCAGGAGCTTTTGAGGCGTCGGTGCTCGATGGCGTAGGGGCAAATGAAAATACTGGTGGTGCCGGCTTCGCCTCAGTGCCTGAAGGCGCCGGTGCAGCGGACGTAGCAGGTGGTGGTGTGAATGTGATGATGGGTATGGCCGGAGCTTTAGGCCCAAGCTCGGGTGCAGTAGCACTGATCGAAATCTTTGGTGGTGTTTCTGCTCTCTTCTGCTCCAGCATCCTTGCGCGCATCCTCGCCATCGCCTCAGCCTCAAGATCCTGTTTCTCCCATTTGGAGAATGCACGGAACCCGGGGCGAGAAGGAACCTCGACTACACCATGAATCAATGGCGGTGTATGCGAATTCGAAGAGGTAACACGTCGACCAGTTGTAGCTTGCGGCAAAGGCTGCTGGAAGGGATTCACCCGGACTGAGCCATTGGTTAATGACTGACGGAAGGGACGACGGGGAACAGGACTGTTCTTCATCGAGTCCCACAACAAATCCTTGCCCATCTTTACCGGAGACCCAGGAACCTCAACGGGAGTGCTAGGCTCAGTGGAGGCTCTGGGCGTCTCCTGCCAGACAAGCTCCTGCCGTTCCTCAGCGTCCTTGTATTGCTCATCTGTCAGCCAAGATTCCACGTAGATCTCCATATTAGCCTGCTTGTCTGGGTGCTGAGAATCCTTAGGCTGTATATCGATTAGCACCACATCCACATTGATCGCAGAACAGCTACCCACCATTGCATATTTGCTGCGAGCCTTTTTCACCAAAGTAAGACGAAGCCGTTGTCCTTCGTTGCCGACCTTGTACTGAACGCCATGTGATTCCCACTCCTCACCAATCCTTCTACCTTTGCAGAGGGGATCTTGCGAGCCGTCCGCGACATCGCTCGCTGCCTCATCCAAAGAAACTTTCTTGCCTCGCTTCTTCTTCTTCTTCGAGGTGCACTCCTCGTGCTTACGAGAACCTCCGATAGCGCTCTCGCTTCCTGGGGATTCAGGATCACGACCCCGCTTGCTGCCACGAGAAGAAATATCCGATTTCCTTGATTGAACTGTGCGACGCTTGCGATGACGGTGAGCCTTGTCATCTTGATAATCTAGTGCCTCCTCTTCTTCATCACCACCAAACGTTGAACCTGCCTCGGCACGATCACGCTTCTTCCCGCGCGAAATTGGATGCAGCTCGGCTACGTCATCGTCCTCGACATCCTCCATTTCCTGGTCTTCGGGAGTCTGACCCCGGGACATGTTCCGCGGACGCTTGTCACGACCATCGATGCGCATATAATCATCTTCCTCATCAGAGTCGAAAGTCCGTTTTGATCCTCGCTGAGTGGGCTGCATCTCTTCCTCTTCCTCGTACCATACGGGTTCTTCATCGCCATCAATGAGGTCTTCACCATCAACACGAGACTTCTTTGATGCCTCAGGCTCAAGATTATCGTCCTCATCAAAAGACCGTTTCTTGCCTTCTACCGCTGGATCCACATCGAGAACAAGATCCTTTCTGCTAGCACGACGATATAGCGAACGTTTACCCGGTAATAGTGACTCGCCCGTGACAGGGAGAGCGCCATCCCGAAGACGAGGATTATACCGTTGCGAGAAGTCGAATCCATTGGGTTTGTGATCATAACCAGAAACGGTACGCCTTGCGGCGGGGATTTGATAAACATGTGGCTTGTTGGCTATGCAATATACTGATTAGATGTAAACTATAAAGCACGAAGGAGCTCCACGTACCTGGTTCGGCGGCCCTTCGCCTCAATCCATGCGCGTCTGACGACGGAACTTGAGGATCCATCGCCGGGCGCTCCACGGTAACCTTGTTAGTATTCTGTCTCTCCTTAGCCTCACGTTCAGCGCGCGCACGGGTAGCCGCAGCATACGCTACAGCAAAGGGGCGACAGTCTGAGTCTGGGATTCCGTGTTTGCGACGCATCGCTCTGATTGAGTGCGATGTATTGAGTATTGAGAAAGAAGAAAAGAAAAGGAAGGACGTACTTTCTATAGCCCAATTCCTGATTTTTTTTCCATATGTCCCAAACGCGTACTGCCAGAAGTAATACAAAGAGGCCAAGACCTAGGACGAGACTGACCCGGAAGAACATAGAGTGCTGAGACCATTGTCCCAAGAAACCAGAGTTTGGGTTTTGTAAGATGGGACCGCCGAGAATGTCAGCGTGCTCGTCGTCGTAAGCCATGACGGACAAGGACGACCCTGCGGAAGCGGTGAAGGAATGATGAAAGTCCCACCAGTCTCTCCTCTCGGCACGGGCCGAAAGCGGAGATCGGAGATCGAAACTATCCTTAAATATATGATTTGTTTGTCGAGAGTTTCGACGACGCCAAATGTATGCCCCCATCGTATGATTCTCCCTGAAACCTGTAGCACGATTTGATCGGTGACCGACTCCTTTGCGATGAAACGCAACTGCCCACACGCCAATGCCTAGGGACAAGGCTCACAGTGCTTTCGTTCCTATACTGATGATGTGGAAGATTTAGCTCTAATAGCGTGCTTGGTCCACGCTTGAATGTCCAGCTGTCGTACAGTAATTCCTGTGGTCATTCGAGTACTAAACCGAGTCGGACATATTTTGCATTGAATACACGTAAATTGACACATCCCTCCCATGCTGACGAGGCCATGTTATAATGAAATAAGTTGCATAGTCTTGTGATAAAAAAGTGAGCTGTCATGAGTGACAACGTTATGTGCGTTACGACGGATCACCCCCATTTGAGACACTTGTCAATTCGTGTGAGAAAATTTTTATTCTGGTGACCGCTTTTATACAAGCGCCTCCGTTCAGATAGCAACTTTACTGCTCGCTTTCGTCGTCCCCCCCTTCTTTCTCGTTTACACCCATCTCAGGACTCACAATGGTCAAGGTCGTCACATACGAAGAGCTCAAGCAGAATTCCACAAAGAAAAGCCTCTATGTTCTCATACACAGCCAGGGTGAGTAACTGTCACTATTCAAATGTATCAACGTGGTGACGTGTTGTGCACAATTAGTGTACGATGTTACAAAGTTCATCGACGAGGTATGCAACAACGGGTATCATGTTGAACCATCCCCTGATAATGCTCCCCTTTGTTAGCACCCAGGTGGAGACGATGTGATCTTGGCTGAGGCTGGTACGTTTCCCTTGACTTGACAATTAGCGCCCTCCGGTTGAACAAAGCTTGTCTCCAGCCAAGGATGCAACCCAAGCCTTTGAAGATGTTGGCCACTCGGATGAGGCTCGTGAGCTCCTCCCTGGTCTCCTAGTCGGAGATTTCGAGAAGGACGGCGTAAGTCACCGCAATTACTCCGCCAGTGTCGTCACACTAACCCAACTTATCAGGAGCTGAAACTCGCATCGAAGTCATCCAGTTCGGGTGCATCTGTTTCGGATGCTGTGGAGCAGGGTTCGAAGTAGGTTTTCTCCCTCCTTTTGCATGCATTCGCTTATCACATGACTTCTTCCGCAGCTTGATGTACTTTGTCCCATTGACCCTCCTGGGGGCATACTTTGCATGGCGTTTCTACGGAGCATGAAGACATGAAGACATTCTGTCATCATGATACCTCTTCCTCGCGTACATCATGTCTATATTCTCATGATGTGGCCTGCTACTGTCGCTTATCTATCACTATTCCTTCAATTAGAATTTCATGTCTCGCGTGTTCAGCGTGAATGAACTTCCTATTATCCAAATCTCAACTGCATGAATAGGTCAGACGACATGGGGAAACATAAAAATGAGACGCATTGCTTTATGCTAACATCAATACAGAGAACAAGTGTGCTTACTGATACAACGGAAAATGATACATACTTCAGAATGCAATCCGCAGGGCAACCAATCCTGTGAGCCTAAGTTTTCTGTGCACGTTCCTTCTCAAGATGCTGTTCGTCCAGCTAGAACCGAAAGTCAACACAACATATTTGATCTATACACTTTGAGATGTCATACCAGGTGCGCCCAAGTGTGGTCCGGAGAGTACTGACGAGGACCCGAATTAGAAGTCTCCTTCACGCCCAGAGAATGAAAGCACACCGTCCTCATCCTGGCAGCCCGTGCCCGTTGGGAATGCGTCAACGCGGCTGTAGCAATGACAACACCGATGGTAAGCCCCTGGGCCCAAAGACGCACTTGAACAAGCTACAATATTATAACAGCGTTGAACACAAATGCAAGTCCCCAATACAACGAAAACAAGGGACGACCATACCTTGTTCGGCGTAGACATCAAACTGTCATATCACAAATCAGCTTTGTAACACACCCCTCTGCAAAAAAAAAACGTACGGGTCACGCATGACTTTGTTGCCAACAATACCCATAGTCAGCGCCCAGCTGCCAATGATCACGCTGAGCTGATGATTCGCCGTCCACTCCGCTAATTTGTCCTTTGTGCTCAAGGAAGCCCACCTAGCCCGCTCAGCCGCCTCTCTCTTCTCCAGCTCCGTCTTTTCCACACCCGGCCTGCATCCATGCGAATTGGTTCAGGTCTCAAACCCCTCTTCCCGCAAAGGGAAACCAACGTACCAATGCTTGCGGTGAAATTCCAACCCACGGTGCTCCGCCCTGATGGAAATCAGAGGCGCTGTGATGATGACGGCGCCCAGCGTCTTCACCGTATAAGGCATCGAGCGAAACGCGGGCCATCTGCGATTCAGCATGTACCATGTCGGTGCTACGATCGCTGAGCCGAGGAGTGCGCCTTCTATGGCGCCGCGTGTGGTGGCAGCGTTTTCCCCTTCATCTTCGTGGTCCAGTCTCTGTGAAACAAGGTCAGCATGTGCTTCAAGTTCTGATACGCTGTACCTGCTTTGTATAGGGGTTTTAGATTCATGGTTGTCATCAGAGTTGCGTTCAACTTGTTGTATTCGGGGGCGCAAACTTGGTGATCTCATCTGCTTCCGGCGTTTCAATTTGCTATGTATTATCCAAAGCTATCTACATACAAAGGAACTAGTAACTACACTTAATAACAGCACTTTTTGCCTTACATAGACAACGCTTAGGATATGGAAGACGGCGACTAGTGCTTTGATGCCTGCACAGGTATGCCAACGTAAAAAACAACACACTACACGAGGAATGAGAACCATGCTCAGAAATGATCCACCGTGAATGTCCATTTTCCCTCCTGAATATCGAAACTCTCGAAATGTGTGTCCTTCATCGCCTTCAACCGCTTCAGGTGCTTGACAGCACCAGGGTCCTTGTCATTCTTAATGGGCTCGCGGGTCGCTTTGTCAGTCGCCCAGCAACGCACAAGGATGATACGCGCGCGAACGTTGAGCCCCGAGCCCGGTGCAGGCTTGTCTGCGTCATCAGTGTCCGGGTAAACGCTGCACTCCTTGTCGTCAAACTTGACGATCTCCCCGAGGAGAGCACCAAGTCTTGAGAGATTAGTCAGGTCGACCGACTCCAAGAAGTGAATCTCGCCATAGCTGACGCGACCGACGACAAGGTCTTTGAATGCTGAAAGGTCTTCATAGCCGAGGTTGACGAGCGTCGGGAGGTCAGGCTTCACCCAGTAGCTACCGTGCTCCAGGGCTTTGGGTGCCGGGGCCTCTTTTGAAGGCGAGCTTGGCTGTGAGCCCAAAATATTAAGCGTGCTCTGAGCAGTAAAACGGCCCTGAGTTTTGCGTGCAGTGGGCATCGGAGCCTCCACCGGAGGAGCAGGTGCTGCACCGGCTGCAACTTCCTTTTCTCGTGCAACTTCCTTTTCACGGGCAGCCTGACTGAGTGCAGGGCTGAACGTCACTTTGTGTGGACTAGCGCGCGAGCTGGATTGGCTGAACAGGTCTGCAGGCTCAACCTTCTTGTCCAGTATCAGTTTCTTCACGCTTTGACGCCCTCCGCTTCCTAGAGACGGAGACGAACTTCGCCCAAATAATCCATCAGGACCCTTGCCATCGAGACGGCTAAGTGCTAATGCATTGGGCTTCCCATTCGTCAATGAAGTTGCGAAGGGACTCGTGCTGACCCCCAGCGCACCCCCTGACGTTGATGTCGCAAAGCCACGCAACTTCGAGTTAGCGGGGGTATAGCTAAGCTGCAGATGTGGGACAGGCGAACGTGTCGGAACATCGACGAAAAAGCCGGGTTTCTTTTTCGGCTGTTGGTCAAGGTCCACAGCACGCGGACCAGGAGGAAGCATCTGGAAGATTGGCAAAT
This sequence comes from Rhizopogon vinicolor AM-OR11-026, assembly GCA_001658105.1. Classification (NCBI taxonomy): domain Eukaryota; kingdom Fungi; phylum Basidiomycota; class Agaricomycetes; order Boletales; family Rhizopogonaceae; genus Rhizopogon; species Rhizopogon vinicolor. Next base: position 110,969 of record KV448141.1, on the reverse strand, counting down.
TTTGAGAAAGAGGTTCGGCAATAGACGCGGTCATAGAGCCCTGTGCTCCATAAGTCGTTGCACTATTGTTTAGAGTAGACGATTGTCCAGTGCCTAACAATGAAGTGCCAAAACCTGTTGATGTTCCGAGACCTGATGCAGGAGGTTTTGGAGCAAACATGGAGCCGAAAGCGTTCGTCCCAGCTGCCGGCTGGCTCGTCGTTTGACCTGCAGGCTGCCCGAAAATATTTGCTTGGGGTTGCGTGCCACTCGTGCCCGTACCCGTCTGACCGAATCCACCTCCAAACAGACCTCCAGTGGTCGTACCGGTTGGTTTCGTCCCAAAAAGACCACCCGTTTGAGTGGCCTGCTGGGCCTGCTGGTTTGGTTGTTGGGCATTACCAAACAACCCTCCACCCGTTCCCGCACCACCAAATAGGTTAGCTTGAGGTTGGGCTGTGTTAAACACTACTCATGAAAATAGTCACTAATGAGCTTGTAGGACCGCAAGAAAAATGTAACTCACATCCAGTCTGTTGAGGTTGTTGTGGCTGCTGCTGTTGGGCCTGGGGCTGGCCAAACATACTGCCCCCAGTGTTGCCGAATAGATTTCCCGGCTGCTGAGGTTGTTGTTGTGGCTGTGGCTGTTGCGGCTGTTGATTACCGAAGATACCAAAGCCAGTGGACGGCTGGTTAGTTGACTGAGCAGGCTGACCAAAAATTGGCTTGGCACCCGTGTTCGAAGCTTCCGGCCAAATGTTAGTGATGACCTCAAGACATGAGCAATTGTGAAATACCGAAACCACCAAATGTGCTCCCAGCTGCAGGTTGTTGTGGTTGCTGTTGCTGGGGTTGTCCAAAAATGCTTGTAGTGCCTGCGGCAGGCTGACTAGCAGGCTGTCCAAAGGTCCCCGCAGTGCTGAATGCGCCACCTGCTATCATACCATGTCAAAAAGGTATCGGATTCGCAGCGGTAAGACTCATACCTGGTGAACCGAAGGTACCACCAGTCCCGAAACCAGTGGCGGGCTTATTCTGCTGCCCAAATGTACTACCACCCGTACCAAAGATACTAGTCCCAGGTGCGGGCTGCTGCTGTTGTTGCTGTTGCGGCTGCGCGAATCCCCCGAACCCCGAAGGCTGTTGCTGTTGTTGCGGCTGCTGCTGCTGTTGAGGCTGGCTAAAGGCCGACCCAAACATGCCTGTTCCGGTTGTTGAGGGTTGCGCGGGCTGGGTTTGTCCGAAGCCTCCAAAGCCAGCACCAGTAGTGCCTGTCGTGCCTGTACTTCCGAACGCATTTGTGCCCGTGCTACCACCTCCGCCAAAGATAGATGTGCTAGCGGGCTGCGTAGATGTGCCTGTAAATAAATTCGTTGGTTGGGTAGCGCCAAATGATGGCTGGCCAAACGCCCCTGCAGTCTTGCGTCCCTGTTGATAATCTTGATAACGAAGCTCCTAAATGAGGTTTCACGAATCTTAAGCGAGGAGATAATATATTCATTTGATAATTCCTCACCTCGAGCGACGTCCCTCGATAGGCGGGCATAGCAGTTATTGTTTGATATTGCAGAATAACGTTTGATGTTTGGTCTTTTTCACCGAATGCACTGTACGAAGGATTTGATGTGCCTGTTGTAACAGGTTGTACAGGTGCAGTGGGATCATTGCCAGCAGCTGAAGATCACACGAGCGTAAGCTCCTTCAGTGGTTTCATACGAATAGAGTACTTACTTGGAGAGGTTGCACCAAAGCCAGCGGTAGTTCTATTCTGCCCGAATGTACCAAATGCATTTCCAGCTCCTGCATTGGTGTTGGGGCCGAAAATTCCTCCACCACCGGCCCCAGTCCCAGTTGTTGAGCCAAAAGTACCACCGCCACTTCCAAAGCCCGATGCAGTATTAGTACCTCCACCGAATGCACCAAAGCCCGTCGCTGGCTTGGGAGCTCCGAATGCTGACGTGCTTGCAGCTTGCTGCGGAGGATTCTGGCCAAAGGTGCCTACAAAGAAAGTGATTTAGGCTCTGGGAGAATAATGAGAAACGCGATAGGACATACCAAAGGCTGAAGTTCCAGGAGTTGAGTTCGCCAAATTGCCAAACATCGGATTCGCCTGTGGCTGTTGGGGTTGACCAAAAGCGCTTGTTGAGCCAAAGGCTGTCAGGGGATTAACAGGTGGTCATACGCTGTGCAAGCAAATGACTTGCTTACCTGCTCCGGTTCCGAAAGCGCTGGGCTGACCAAAAGCAGATGTACCCTGCTGTGGGTTCTGCTGATTTTGCTGAGGATTTGCCCAGGAAGACTGTACAGTGTTACTCCCGAACATATCTGAAGAAAAGCCTTGACAAGTCGTTGGTCACCGGCACCGTCGACACCAAGAGTAAGACGCGGAGTTCAAACTATCACAACTCCGACTCACGCGTATTTGGAAGGTTTGTCTCACGCTAGTCCTCTCTGCCAAAAAAAAATATTGCCGAGTTATGTAGAAAGCGAAGCCAGGGGAAGTGGTTTAGAGAAATATGCCAGACGGAAGGCGCCAGCCCACTTTTAACACTCTCCAGCGCGAAGAGTCATTCAAAAATCCGTCGAAATCAGGCGCAACATACCCGATCCTTAATGAATTCGTTATACCTCATATCGAATCTTTCAATGCTCTCTTCGACGACTCTGGATTACCCAAAGGAGACGGAGATGGTCGAGGGTTATTATCTCTAGGTCTCAAGGATATAGGCGAACGCGTCGTGTTCGATGGTAATGGCGAGATCGGGACAGAGAGTGGTCACCGCGGATGGGGCAACCGAATGAGCGGTGAGTGATGCATCTAGCTCACGATTACCTACAGTGTTCATGAGATGTATCAGTATGGATAGAAGAAGTGTCGATAGCTCCTCCTAGAGTTCCAGACAGGGATACTTGGAGCACTGAGCGGAAGTTATTTCCCGCAGAGGTGACCGACTTGATTCCTATCCACGCATGACTGACATTTATCATTATTAACAGGCTCGTGGACGTTTGACCTCTTATCGGGGACGTATGCAAGTAAAAGTCTGCTGGAGCATCAATGGAAATATTCATCCCGATCAATGTGTCATGCGGGACTGTGGTCTCGTTCCGATCATGGTTCGGGTGAGCACTCTTTATATGCGTTTTTCAACAACGATATGACTCCCATGAACAGTCTTCTCGGTGCAATCTTCGCAACCTACCTTCATCAGAACTTGTGAGGCGACATGAAGAACCAGAAGAATTCGGTGGTTACTTCATCATCAATGGGAATGAACGGTTAATTCGCTATCTGATCCTCCCTCGTCGAAATCATGTCACCTCACTCCTTTGTCCTTCTTTCGCCAAGCGTGGCCCTTCGTACACTCAGTATGCGGTACAAATTCGTTGCGTTCGCCCCGATCAATCCAGCGTTACCAATACTCTTCACTATCTCTCAAATGGAAGTGCGATGCTACGATTCAGCTGGAGGAAACAAGAATATGTCATACCTATCATGCTCATCCTCAAGGCTCTCATCGGTACATCTGACAAGGAGATTTTTGAACACGTCATGATGCAAGATTACGAAAATACATTCCTAACGGACCGCGTCGAGCTTCTGCTCCGTAGTTTCAAAATGTACAACTTGTACACTGGTGATCAGTGTCTTGAGTACTTGGGTGATAAATTCCGAGTAGTTCTTGGCATGCCCGAGGATTGGACAAACCAAGCTCTCGGGGCTTGGTTAATCCAAAAAATGGTTCTAGTGCATCTTGAATCGGCTCGTGACAAATTCCGGATGCTAATGTTCGTAGCTGCTTTCTCAATTCTCGATACATTTTGACGTCCACACAGATTTATGCTCCGGAAGTTGTACAGTCTGGTGTCCTCCTCATGTTGCGCAGATAACCCAGATTCGCCGCAGCACCAGGAAGTGCTGCTCCCTGGTTTCTTGTACGGCATGATCATCAAGGAACGCCTTGAAGAGGCACTAAACCAAGTGAGAAACCAAATTGCGACAGACGTCCGGAAAGCAGAACCACCAGTTGATTTCGTTGACAGTACGTACAGATAGATACCCGCTTACTTTTAACTGATGATGACAGAACGATACATCGTGAAGGTTATCAGCAAGGTGAACTGGGATATCGGTTCCAAAATGTCGAATTTTTTGGCTACTGGTAATCTGGTCTCACCTTCGGGTCTTGATTTACAACAAGTATCTGGTTTCACCATTGTTGCCGAGAAACTCAACTGGTTGAGATACATAAGTCACTTTAGATGTATTCATCGTGGTGCTTTCTTTGCCGAACTCAAGACGACGACTGTTCGAAAACTATTACCGGAAGCTTGGGGTAAGCAGCTCACTTCAATCCTTGTGGCCATGTATTAATGGGATTTCCAGGTTTCCTCTGCCCAGTGCACACGCCCGATGGTGCCCCATGTGGTCTGCTTAATCATCTTTCGAGAACGTGTCGCATTGTGACGGCCCCTCTTGCCGTCGCCCATATCCCCGCCCTTCTAGCAGCTCACGGCATGACACAGGCCTTCTCATCTTCGATAGATGGTCGAAAAAGTCTTTGCATTCAACTTGATGGCCGCGTCATCGGCTGGGCAAGACAGTCGGTTGCCCAGCAGCTTGCCACTAATCTACGGATATGGAAAACGGAGGGACTGCACAAGGTTCCCCTTGATTTGGAGATCGGTTTTGTTCCCGAGTCGAAAAGTGGACAGTATCCTGGCTTGTTCCTGTTTTCTACCCGAGCGAGGATGATGCGACCCGTGAAGTTCCTCGCAAACAGAAAGGACGACCAAGTTGGCTCATTTGAACAGGTGTACATGAACATTGCAATTACACCTGAAGAGATTGAGCCAGATGTTTCGACGCATGTGGAACATGCACCCACAAATTTCCTGTCCATCTTGGCCAATTTAACACCATTCTCAGATTTCAATCAGGTAACGCACGCACCGGAATGACTTCCCGTTGACTGCTACTAACTTACTATGCAGAGTCCGAGAAATATTTATCAGTGTCAGGTACGTTCCAACCTACGGGCGTTATTAATCTGACTTGACTTCGCGTTTCAAGATGGGTAAACAAACAATGGGTACCCCGTCTACAGCCTTAAAACACAGAACGGACAATAAGCTCTACCGATTACAGACCGGCCAGAGTCCCGTTGTGCGCCCACACCTACACAACACTTACGCCATGGACGCGTTCCCGAACGGCACCAATGCCATCGTTGCTGTCATTTCTTACACCGGTTACGATATGGAAGACGCCATGATCCTGAACAAGTCCGCGCACGAACGGGGCTTTGGTTATGGAACGGTCTACAAATCTCAGATAGTCGATCTCAAGGAAATGCGAGGGGCCGCAAAGTCATCAGCATCCCCTACATTACACTTTGGTCTTGGTCCAGATATCTGCCTGGTCCAAGGCGAAAAACAGCATGGTTGTTGTCAATTTTTGGATAGGGATGGCCTGCCGTACGTTGGCACAAAATTGGATTCTGGGGATCCTATAGCCGCCTACGTAGATGACACCGCTGCACGCACGAGGTTCGTCAAGTACAAGGGCGATGAGCAAGCAATCGTGGACGAAGTGCGCGTATTAGGTATGATCTAAGTCCCTGTTCCTGCGGTTGCTGCTAACGGAATCTAAGCTGGTGATACCGGAGACACCGAGTTGCAAAAATTGCAGGTCACACTCCGTATAACCCGTTCTCCTGTCATCGGAGATAAATTTTCGTCTCGTCATGGCCAGAAGGGTGTATGCTCACAAAAGTGGCCCGCTGTCGACATGCCCTTTTCGGAGAGCGGAATGCAGCCTGATGTCATCATCAATCCACACGCGTTCCCAAGTCGCATGACCATTGGCATGTTGGTGGAGAGTATGGCAGGCAAGGCTGGCGCTATGCATGGATTGGCACAAGATGCAACTCCTTTCCAGTAAATTATCACTGCTGTTGTTGATGACACAAGCTGATGATGTCCAGATTCTCTGAAGAAGACAAAGCGATCGACTACTTCGGCGAACAGCTATTAGCAGCTGGTTACAATTACTACGGTAACGAGCCCATGTACTCAGGCATCACCGGGCAAGAATTTGCAGCAGATATTTACATAGGCGTTGTTTACTATCAGCGTCTGCGGCACATGGTTCTCGACAAATTCCAGGTCAGGACCACAGGCCCGGTTGATCCTGTGACACGTCAGCCAGTCAAGGTAGAAAAAATCGTTTCAAACCTGTCATATTCGCTGATCACATGGAAAGGGTCGCAAACGTGCTGGTGGTATTCGATTCGGAGAGATGGAACGCGACGCCCTGATCGCTCACGGGACGTCGTTCCTCCTCCAGGACCGATTGATGAATTGCTCAGATTACTCGACTGCATGGGTCTGTCGGACTTGTGGCAGTCTCATATCCCTTGGTTACGATGATGTCAGCTTGGGCGAGTCATCTGCAGGCACGATAAAACCAACTGGTCCCGGTGGGGAGTACTGCAGAGTCTGCCGTGCACTAGTCGAGGAAGAGGACGAACGAGCTCGCCATGCTCTGGCTACCGGACAAAATCCTGATCGAAATCCGTTACCAGGCGTAAAGGTGGCTATACAGTCATCGAACGTGTTCAGGAGTTCTGCAAAAGGTGGTGATCTCGACGTTGTGGCGGTCCCCTATGTGTTCCGTTATCTTTGCGCCGAGCTAGCTGCCATGGGGATTGCCGTTTCATTGGAAGTGCGATAACTTGGCCTTGCCACGTCCGGCGATCAAATCCATACATACTATCGTTAATAACATTAGGCTACCGATACCAATGAACAAAAGGCCAACGTCAGCTCGCTGACACTAAGAACGCGAATGATAGTAAATAAGAAATGAATAGTAGTGAGACATGTATGGACGATTGAGTGAACAGAGGGGGGGTATCATCTGGCTGTATCCATAGTAACATTGTCCTGGGGTGGTAGAGTGGGGTATGAAGTTGTGTGGGTTCAAGGTTCAGCAGATACGGCAGGTTCAGCAGGTGCGGCAGGTTCAGCAGGTGCAGCAGATTCAGCAGGTGCAGCCTGGGCTGGTGGCTCCGAAGACTCTTCATCGTAATCGCCACCCAGAAATAGCTCAACAATGGCGTTCTCCATCTGAGACTCCCGCGCAGCAGTCTCCGGCTCAATCGGGGCGGAAACTAGAGCCTGAAGCTCTGACGAATCGACAACCAAACCAGCCCGGGTCAAGAAAATGTCTACGAGGAGACGACATTCGACCGCGCTCGTTGAATGAGAGAGTAATCGCCGCATATCATGAGCATGGTTGATGATAGGTGGCGGGATGGATGGAGGGTGCGACTGGCCTGGACGTTTGGGTACTTGTGAAAGGACGCCCTTGGAAGAAGAGCGTTCTGGGACTTGCACCGTGACGGGCTTTGACTCTGAGGTCGAAAGAGCGGGGGCTTCAACCACACCCGATGAACTGCTCTCATCAGAACCACGCCCAATCCGGGTGTCATTTTCCGATACACGTTTCGAAATGACTGGGACTGTGAAATTGACAGGCACTGGAAGCACAGGAAGATCAATATCCACAGTACCCATGTTTGGAGCCAACGTGGGGATGGAAGGATCTGGTGGGAGTGTCTTGGGCTCGAACGGAGGCACTTGTTTGCGCGAAAATGACTGTTTTCGATCCCGATGATCCGACAGTGCATTGTCGGCAGAGCCACGGGACTCCATTGACGTAGCAGAGGATAATTCGGTGGGATATCGAGGTGGAATGGGTCTGTTCGCGAGGGCGCTGAGATTCGTCTGTGATTTATTGGGCAGAAGAGGGGTAGGAGTAGGATAATCTGCCCTCCGTGGAGAGCTTTTGCCAGATTCATTGTCGGAGCGAATCTTCTCGTTGCCATTGAGGGTAATTTTAGAGATCATGCGTTGCAGGCGGCCAGTCTTTTTGGGCGTAAGAAAAGAGCTGGCGGTTGGGGAAGTCATAGGAGGTTCTGGTGGGCCCTCGGCGAGAAAATCAATCAGATCTCTAGCGCTTGCAGATATGCCTCTGTGACTTGGTGGACTCTGCAGCTTCTCAGGCTCTTCCCCGTCATCTGAACCACCCATGATATCATCAAGATCGAGTGATTCTCGTTTTCTCCCCACGGTGCGAGTACGAGGAGGTTGCGACAAGTTCACATCCGATCCTTGAGGAAACGTCTTTGTTCGCTTCTGCTGTACATTGCTTGGCGCCAAGTTCGGTAGCTTCAGAGACGAACTAAGGTCCGAGCGCGGCAGCCTTGGCGGTGAATATGGAGTGGGCTTTAGCATGGGGTCAGCAGAGGAGACGGAACGGGCGCGTGTAGAAGAGGGTGGACTGGATCCTGAAACAGTAGCAGCGCTGAGCTGTCGAGGTCGTGACGTTGGAGGAGGGGGCTTCGTTACAGGTTCTTCGTGTTCATGGATAGAACCAACGGGCCGCAATGAGGGTCTGGTCGAACGCTTGAGTTGGTCGGACGCAGTAGGGACTACCAACACTTCGGTCGAAATGGAGTCCTTGTGAGAGGAGGATTGGAGGGAAGTTTTTCTTCCGTTGAAGCGTGCCTTGTCCTTGTTAAGAGTCTTCACCAAACAATCAACACCAATATGTAAAATTTTATGATAAGAAACGTTACTTACTTCCATCGTCCTCAACCTATCCGGGGTGAGGGATACTTTCATGGTTGACCCTGATCGCATCATGTCATCAAATTCTTGCGATCGGTCCTATAACGCGTTATGAGTTAGTCGATCATCCATAATGGAATGATAGAAGTCGCACGGAGAAAGTCGGCGAGATTGGAGACCTGTCACCGCTATGAATGGATTGCATTGCATTAGCACTCGCTAATGATTCTGTCTTCCTATGCCCATTCACGAAGTCAGTTCCATTGGGATGGTCATTTGATCCTCTACTGCCGTTGCCACTAAATATCTTAATCGCGCGTGCCTTGTCAATGGATGATCTAGCAGAATGATGATGGGAGCCCAAAAGGGCGGGACCAATACTGGATGACTCTGACGACTTGCGAGACCCGTCCCTGCGGAACACGTCTCCCTCGCGGGAGGGCACAGGAGAGATGGCGCCCGATAATTTTTCGCGGGTAAAAGATTTGCTTCGTCTCGGCTTGGGTAATTTTGACAGCGCCTCGATTTGTCCGTAGACTAGAAGTACAAACAACGTTAGCCACTGCTTGTGCCGAATAGTGTATGCTGAAAGGGACTCACCCTTCATATTTTTGAAAAAGCCATATATTGTGCTGTCTTCACAGAGGGCAGTGAACAGATCTTGAGAGTTGGCCGTTGCTCGGCTGCTGTCCCGCGACGCGACACGTCCCACGTTTGACAAAATGTGCCTAAAGCTCATGTTCAGGAACAATGCTATTCAAAGAGTACCGAATCCAGACTCACTCGCATACGGACCTAGCGAGGCAACATCAGAACAATAACTCTGAATAGAGTAGAAGGGGTACTTACTCGATGATAGCGGTCAGATAGAGCGAGGCCGGTGCGAGGACCTCCTGCTTAGGAGGAGGTACTCCATCTGCATTCATACGTTCTTTAAGGCGAGCCTCTGCATCCGAATTCTCGTCTGTGTCGCTTAAAGTCGAATACGCTTCGCATTTGAGTCTTAAGAGCTTCACGCGGAGAAATGAGGCTTGGGTATACGTGACACATGACAACAACAATACGTACCTCACATGCCCATTGCACATTGAAAACGCCATCTTCTCCCGACGAGCCCGAACCTGCAGGGGTATCCGTACGCTGGTAGTATGCCCTAAGTTCCATCTCAGCCTCGAGTATGGCCTCCTTGCCCAAGGTGGTCGGGAGGACCTTGTGCATTGCGGTCCTGAGTCGGGAAGGGTTGAACGCGCGAGCTGCATTAAGTATGGTATAGAGTAATTCGTCCAAGAGGGAATTGATAGAGTTGAGAGCATCCGGAGTTAACTTAGTGGGACGGATATCAGACAGGATAACGTCGGCAGAACGAGACGAAATAAACGTTGGGGCTATTGGCCGCTGGTCAACGAGGACGTCCTTAGAGAAAGGCATTGTAGTGAGCTCACCATGAGCAGGAATGGGTTCAAACATAATGTACAATGAGGTCCTGGCAAAAGAGAGTGGATGAGGATAAGAACGTTGTGGCAGCTGCTACAACCCAACCAGTTTCAGATGGCGATCACTTCTCACCAAAATTTCAAAGTTCTTGCCAAAACAACTTAGCGCGATACTTAATTAAACACTGGCTCTGCTCCTAGCTTAAAATACCGCAACAATGCACTGTGCTAGTGACTCTAATCACAGTAACATCATTTCCACAGCTTCTTCTTCCCCTGCACCCCCGGTAGTCCACTGACTACTGTACATCCCATCTACCGTGCTTATCTCCCCATCGGGCATCATCGAATCTTCCACGGGAACAGAACGGGGTGCGCCTTCATCTCTTGTCTCCATCATGATCACCATATCTATTCCTGGATCAGCATCCCCCTGCCCTTCGTGATTCGATTTCACCGGACGGCTATCTGAATCTGACACTGTATCCCACAGCGTAAGCCCTTCATGCAGTGCCAGCGACACTCCTTCAGAATCAAGGTCGTCATATCGAACCGTCCGCGTCGGTGGTGTCGACAGCGATGCAAGGAAGTCATACTCGTCTGGTCTTGCCCTCAAGTTATCGAGGTCCTCTGGAGCAGCGTCCCGGCGCGGGAACCGGAGCTTCATGGGCGCATTCTGCTTCCTCTGATTTTGTTCGACAGGGCTAAATATATGGTGAAGAACCTTGATAATCATTGTCAATCATGATGTAACAAAGATGTCTCTACTTTGGTGAGACTCACCCAGGGTCCAATGACTCTGTGGCGCTGAGGCGTGATGCGCGGGTGGCGAATATGTCTCGCTTCCGTACGATACGATGGAACAATGCGGGGAAGAGGATCCATCTCGGCCGGTGTTCTTGCTACGTGAGGGTCTGGAGGCTGTTTCATGCCAAGCTGTACGGTTGATTCTTGTCGTTGGCGCATTTCATGTTGAATTGCATCAAATGGTTCGTCAAAAGAATCTGGACAATCTAAAATGGGTTGAGCACTTGGGGTGAGTAAGGCTACCATCTAACACATACCTGCAATGGGACACGGCAAAGGGAAGTATGAATGCTTTTGGAGGTGTTTTTCCATAGCCGCTGCCGACTTGAATCGCTGAGGACAAGACTGCCAGCGGCAGATGTAGAGCCCCTTAGATGGTTGATGAGCTAACCATGCCAGTAATCGAGATTCCATTCACCTTTGAGCTAGCTTCTTGCGCGTGCAATTTGAGATGCAAATAAAGATTCTCGCCACTGTTCATCAAAGCATCACATCCCTCCCATTGACAAGGTCTCTCTACCATTCGGAATCTGCAGTCAACCATGAAAGCTCTTTCGAAATCATTGTATTTGGCTGCAATGAATATGAGCCAGAATCACCCGTACGGGAACAAATTCGTACACTCTTCCTCCTCCTCTGAACCAGAGACTATTCCACTTTCCCCCAGTTTTCGTTTTTTGATCGCTTTCCTGAGGCCAGGAGAAGGCGGTGGTACTAACACATAGGCCTTTTGACCTTTCTTCCTCACAACTCGTGGAGGTGTCAGCGACAGCTCATCATCCGACATGAGGACGTCCGAATAGCTACGGCGCTTAGAAGACGAGCCACCACCCAGCATGGTTTCTACTACTATAACCTCATCATCCGTGTCTGGTGGAAGCGGTGCAGACGGTACAGGTGACGCTGATGGCGAAGGCAGGAAGAGCGGAAGAACCTCATTCGCAACCTCCTCATTCTGCTCGAACGATTGCGCTCTAAAGCTGGGGGCAGGAGATGAGGAGCTCGCTGGTATAGGCACAAGTAGCAGAGGCTCGTCCACATCTGGGAATGATACGCCACTATGCATGTGCCCATCTTCTCGACCAGGCCCCAGACGGTGCATATCGGTGGCTATCGACATCCCATCAACCCCACGCGACAACTCATCCTGATCCATAGATACGGATGCCGCACCTGGTGCAGCAGTAAGTGATGGCAATTTGGGTGACAATATCTCATCAACCCCACGCCTCAACTCATCCCGATTCGTGGAGGTGGACGATGGAACTGGTGCAACAGTAGGTGGTGGGAATATAAATGAAGTGGCGCCTTTTCCGGGTGCAGTAGAAGCCGTTTCATCATCCATCGTTAAGTCAATGGTAATTGCCTTTATAGGACTTTGCGTGGCTTGCGTGGCCGCCTGAGGCTGTTGTCCTTGCTCCACAGAGACATCCGAAGGTGGTGGTAGGACGAGACTAGTGTCCTGCGGGGCTTCGTGAGAGGGCTGTTGTTCTTGTTCCATAGGGACGTCCGAAGTTGGTAAAGCGCGATTAGTGCCATGAGCTACCTGAGAGGGCTCATAAGCCAACTCCTGAGACTGTACCGTCTCCTGGGTAGCTGGTAGATTATCCAATATACCAGCTCCCTCTTCAGATCTTTCCTCCCCCTCCGCCGCCACGACAGGCAACTCATCCATTCCTAGTGATATTAAAATATCCCTTGCGAGTCGCGACTTATCGGCCTGTTGTGGTGTACGCCCCTCCGTAGCAGTCTCGCTCGGTCTCCGTGATGGAGTAGCGGGCGGAATCGATATGACAGCTTGAACTTGTGCCGATATGGCCTGAGGCACAACAGTCGGCGGATGCTGCCTGCTCAGTGTTGAAGAGTTTGATGGTACTGCCTGCCCGTCCGCAACATGAATGTCCCGCCGCGTGTACTTGCTCAGGTATGGATCATACACGTAGTAAACATGCTTGCCATCCACAGTTGGAACACTCATAGGAGGGGGGATGTTATATGGGCGATATTGATTTGCAGTCGCATGTTGGTATGCAACAAATCTGGTTAGAGGTTCCTGCTGCCGGGTGGTAAATGCGGTTGGTTGCGTTAAGGGCGCTAAAGGTGCCTTCTGCGTAGTAGATGCGGAGACCTGCGCAGTGGGTGCGGAGACCCGTGCAGCGGGTGCAGAGGTTGACTGTGTGGCCGATGCGGCAAACATAGTTGTAGTGGTACGATGTGGAGCAGTTGACGTCTGTGAAGGTTGTGCACTCATAGACTGAACTTGCGTGCTTCTGGTAACAGACGGTCTAGGGGGTACTGGAATTAGATTTGGCAAGTCAGTCGTCGTTGGTGCGGATTGAGTGACAACTTCATTCAAGTTGGGGCTAGTAGTTTGACTCCGGTTTTGCTGCGTGACGTTATTAGGGATGTTATTAGATGATGCGTCCGACCCCCCCGCAGCACCACTCGAAGCCAAATGAGCTTCTCCAGGCCTTCTATGAGCACGATTCCAGGCAGCATGCATCTCAGCCGACAGTTCAGGAGTTAGAGAGTTGACCAGCGCCTGCTGCCACTCCTGAGGCACTCTAGGCTGATTCCGTAGGAAGAAGTCCGTAGCCTTGTCCATTCCCGCTCGCTGATAACGATAAGATCATCAAGGTCGGCAGACCAATGGGTGGAACAAAAGAAGAACGCACCCGATAGATTTCATGAAAGCATACCATATACTTTTCTTTCGTGTCGAGACTTGTTGGTTGCTGAATGGACGACGAATCCGTAGGTGAGGGCGAAGGCTGAATCGTTGTCGTAGATGCCTTCGAAGGATCCTCAACGACCGGGACACAAACATTGGTGCTAGTAGAAGTAGAAGTGCTTTGAGGAGGAGAGACTTTGAAATGTTTTCTCATCTCATTAAGCAACGCGACTGCACTCGCATCTTTCAACTTCGCAGGATCAATGCTTGACACAGCCTCAGTCAACCATTCCACGGAAACAGGGTATGTAGACAAAAAGGCACGAATGAGTACCGCGTTGTGCTGTCAGAATGCGGTAAGAAAAAGGCACAGAATTCACCGATATCACAGACCCACCCCGCAGACCGTCTGGAACGACCGAATGAACTTTTGCTTTGTAAGGGCAGGCTGGGTAGCATCATTGCTTGAGGATTGATCATTTAGGGAGGGTTGTACCTCACTGGATGAAGGTGGACGCTGTATCGAAGGGACAGTAGGAGCGGCTTCGGACGGTACAGGTGATAATATTGTTTGGTGTTGGACGCGGGCTTGCTGAGGTCTTGCAGAAAGTAATGTTGCTCCGGTAAGGGAGGGTCGTACCTGACTGGATGAAGCTGGACGCTGTGTCGAAGGGATAGCAGGAGCGACTTCGGACGGTGCAGCTGGTAATGGCGTTTGACGTTGGGCATGCTGAGGTATTGCAGTTCCAGAGGGTAATGTTGCTTGGGGATTGACGCCTGCTGATGAAGTTTCCCCTTGTGGACGAGTGCCAGCAGCAGCCAGCTCTGCCATGTACTTCTGGCTTTGCTGCGCCCAGTATTCCTCGCCTGAGGGTAGAACACAGCGCAATAAGTACGATCATGCAGGCTTAATCAGAATACGTACCAAGCTGTTGATGAGATTGGCGTGTTTGAGACATCTTCTGGTACGTGTAGCTTGGTGTAGAGGAGGGGGTCGAATGCTGATAGTTGGGGACGGCGAATGTGTGACCCCGGCCATGAGTAGATGGTCGTCTATGCAAACTCGAGGATGACCAACTCGGTGGAGGGTAGTTACGTTGGTAATCATGATAAGTTAATGGCACTTGCGCGGACGGCCTAGATGACTGTACATTCGATGGCAAATCCTGCACTTCTTCTTCGATTCTGGCTGTCAAGGGGACCTCTTGATAGCTTGGGTGCGGGTAATAGTTTGAGTCACTCGCTGACCTTGAAGGCCCCGCTGGAAATCTGGTAAGGAGATCGTGTACATTAGTCACTGCAAAGCAGGTTGTTAGGTCTCTTCACTCACGACGCCACTGCCGCTCTCATCTTTGCCAGTTTCTGCCTTCTGGCGATCAGCCACAACAATTATTTGGGCCCAAAATGAAAAGCACTCACTCTGCCTCCCGCCCTTGTCTCGCGAGCTCTTGTAGCTCAATTTCCATTTCCATCTTGGCAAGCTTTTCTCGAGCATCATCGATCTTGGCCTTGTTTAACAAATATTCTTCCCTCGTGAGGGGGTTGCCCGAAAACGGGGCCAACGCACGAAAATCGTTTGAGCTGGGCTGTTCACCATTGTCCATCGCCAAAGTGAAGTTGACAGTTAACCCCAACCTGCAAACCAATTCAAAAGATTCAACAAAGAAAGGAGGCACGCTGTAACTGTCACGTGTCACGCGACACGCTCAAGAGAGCGCAAGTCGGATTCATCCGAGGCCACATAACTGAGTGATGTCCCTTCTTCGACTAGCCGCTCGCAATGTGGCACGTTCTTGGACGCGTACATTTGCTTCCGAATCATCTTCATCATTTCCGCCACCAGCAACCGGGGTATATCAAGTATTTGATCGGGCGGCCAAGAGGAAGCAACGCGATCGCGTAGCGAGCAGAGATGCAGGTGTAGGGAGCAGGACTGTGGACTATGTTCGGGATGAAGTTGCAGACCGAATGATGGAGAGGTTACTAGTAAGTGGACTTCCTCCATACTGTATAGCACAACTGATCTAGAGCAATTTGTCCGTAGGACATAAAACGCAAGTTCGATACCATTGTGGACCTTGGTTCGGGACCTGGTCACTTTGCCAAACTCCTCGAACCCGAAAAAACGCGCAAAGTACTCATGATAGATTCTAGCGGTTTGCTCTTTGCCTCTTGCTCTTACGCTTTCTAGCTTATTCTTACGCAGAGGCTATGCTCAACCGAGATCTTGACCAAGAGTTCGAAGGCAGGTCAATTGTTTCAATAGAGTAACGCCTTGACAACAATAAGGTTCACAGTTGAAGTAGAGCGTGTCCATGCAGATGAAGAGAATCTCCTTGACGTTCTTCCCCGCAACTCTCAAGAGGCCATTGTGTCTTGCCTCAGCCTCCACTGGGTGAACGACCTACCAGGCGTACTTGTTCAAATAAAAGAGGCCTTGCAGCCTGATGGGCTCTTTTTAGGTGCCATGTTTGGCGGAGATACCTTGTTTGAGCTCCGGTAAGAGGAATGTAAAGCTTTCTCTGCTGATAAAGGACGCTTTTTTAAACAGGACTGCCCTTCAACTTGCGGAAGTGGAGCGCGAGGGTGGCATCTCGCCACATGTTTCGCCCATGACAGGTAAATCGTTTCCACATACTTTGCATTGTTATTGTTCTACTAACCTGCTTTTGTAGACACTAAAGATATATCGAACCTCCTCTCTCGTGCTGGATTTACTCTCCTTACTGTAGATATCGATGAAGTGCGTGTTGGATACCCGAGCATGTGGGAGCTCCTCGAAGATTTGCGTGACATGGGTGAGAGCAACGCTGTTGTTGGACGGTACGTTGTTTCAATGCATACGTGTATATCTGGATCTGGATCCTATTGGAACTTCGTAGGAGACACTTGTTGCACAGAGATACATTGGCCGCCGCCTCCGCAATTTATAAAGGTTTGTCGCTGCCCCAGAATGGATTATGCACAGAATCTATTTAATCTTTTTCAAACTTAGAACTGCACGGAAATGAAGACGGTTCCGTTCCGGCGACATTTCAGATCATCTACATGGTATATTTAATTCCCTCGTTTTGAAGTTATGGTCTTACATTATTTATCAGATTGGCTGGAAGCCCTCGCCTACTCAACTCAAGCCGCTCGAACGTGGATCAGCCCAGACTAATCTCAAGGATGTGCTTTGAGTTGTCGTGTAGACTATATCTCCATTGACTACCGGTAACACATCTCACATACTCAGGGCCAGATCTCGAATCACGATTTTAACTTTCATCTCTCTAAGTGAAATGCCGATTATAGTCCCTAGTGGTATGCGATGTATCAAGAAGGAAGGAAACAAATCATAGCAGTGCAGTGGCATCTCAGTCTAATAACCCCTATCTCATCCGTCACTTTCATTATGAGGGATTACTCTCCTTAAAAACTCTCTCAGGTCAGCTCGCTCCTTGGGACATGTCGCGTGCAGTACACCATTATACCCCAGGAAGCTCACACCAGCGCTCCCGAAGGCCAAGCGTTCTGCTTCTCCTATATCACCCCACCTTAGCGCTAAGCCGATCTGGTCCTTCAGGATCTCCGCCGACTTTCGGCCGAGGTTGTATCTCACAAGCGGGTCGTCTGTTCCATGGCCCCAGAAAACCGGCATCGTTAGCGCGTGCGGGGAGATAAGGGACTTGAAGCGTTCTCGTAATGGCAGCCAGCCGCTCATGACTGCGACTCCTGCAAACCTCCAGCCCTCACCGCCGTCGCGCACTGACCGCCCGCCGAGACCAGCAAGGAGTACCATTGCGCCACCTTGCGAAAAGCCGCTGAGTACGATACGCTCTTGTGGGATGCCAGCTTCGACCTCAGCGTTGACAAGCGCGTCTAGCTTGCGAACTGAGTCAAACATCCCAGATGAATCCTCGGGCTCAGTGAAGGTGAATGAGGGTAGATCGAACCAAGCACGGAGCCATTCTTTATTGTATACTGTTACTGGACGCTGGGGTGCGTGGGGAAGAATCCACTTGACGTGCGGGAGGGCGGGGGCGAGTTCATCTGTTACGGGTTTCCACCCTTTGCCATCATCGCCGACGCCCTAGGTCATTTTGTCAGCGTGGACGAAGAAGCAGGTGAGTAACAGAAGAAACAGGATGCTCGGAACTAAACGCCGTTTGCCAATGGAGGACGTGTGGGAGAGTGAACGTACATGAACACAAATCACAGTAGCAGTATGCGTTTGGGTTGGTTGCACGACGAGGAATGGCAAGGTGACTGGGGACATTGTTGTTGGGTATGTCTACCTCCTGTGTTGAGGAGGTGAGAGGAGGTTAACTGATGAGAGATGGTACTGGTCTATGTGTTTTTTAGCACGGGAAAGAGATCTCGTTCCCTAAGTATGACTCTTGAATAAACTGCCTTGGCATATGGGATTCTCTATATTTGGCCAACTACGCCATCATATAAGCAAGGTACCAACTTGATACCACGATCGAGATCTTTGATCTATACTAATCCCGCTACTAGTGCCGGCGGTGTCCGGCCGCGGTGGCAATTCAACCTTATTCATTTGAACGAACGCAGCGATACCCCCGATTACATACTATGGAGCTACCAGAAGAACATTCTCAACCACTCTCAAAAAAAGCTCAGAAGAGAGCTGCAAAAGCAGCTCGCCTACAAGAACAAAAGTCTGAACGTCGCGCCCGCGAGAAGGAGGCCAAAAAACGCAAGCGACGGGAACGTATTCAAGCAGGCGATGAAGATCCAAGAAAGCGTCGTAAAATGGGTGGCCAGGATCAGATCCCATTTGCTGCCCAAGTGGTGGTTGACCTAGGTTTCGATCATATGATGACAGACAAGGTGCGCACTAGTTTACATCCGCATCAAGCAAGCACGAACATATTTGCTTAGGAAGTCACCTCGTTGACTTCTCAACTTGCATACACCTATAGTGCGAATCGACGTTCCCTAATGCCATTTACATCACTCATATTTACATCCCTCAATGGGCGTACCAAGTCACGGCTTGATGCTATAAACGATGCTGGATACAAACGATGGACGAACACAAAATGGTGGGAGGAAGGCTATGATCAAATATGGGTGTCCAATCCCGATTCACTCGGCGGAGATGACTCAGAAGCGCGTCGCGCAAGTGTCGTTTACCTGACCGCTGATTCCGAGGAAGAACTCATGGAACTCAAGGAGGGCGAGATATACGTTATCGGTGGTATTTGCGATCACAACCGATACAAGGTATGTATGTACTTTTAGCATCTCTATTGCTACCCAAGGCTACCAAGAGCACGCGTCCAATGTGCTCCCATTGCAAATTAGGACCTTTATCCCTGACCGAACACTACGTTCACTTATACTCTCATAATCCGATCCACCGCCTTTAATTCTAAATCTCACACCATATCTTAGAATCTGTGTCTTGAAAAAGCCCAAACGTCATCCATCCGACATGCACGCCTTCCAATAGGCCGATATATCGCGTCTTTAACAACGAGGAAGGTGCTTACGGTCAACCAGGTAACATCTATTCGTTACTTTGTCGGCTTGCTGATAGCGGAGGCGATACGGCCCACTTGTTAGGTCTTCGAAATTCTACTTAAGTGGGTTGAAACACGGGACTGGGAACAGGCGTTTTGGAGCGTTATTCCAAAGAGGAAGTTCCAAGGGAAAGTCACTAGTTCAGAAGTTATTCCTGATGGAGAACTTCTTGAAGAAGAAGAATGTCAGGATGACCAGGACGATATCGATGGAACTCAAGAGGTGGTTCCGAGTGAGGGGAGTGAAGAAGATTGTAATCAACCCCAGCCGGTGTCATGCACAGCATCGGCACCATGAGTCTCTCCGCTTGCATTCCTATCAAGTGCTGCAGATGACATCACCCAGCAGCAAACGTATCGGGATCTACACGACCCCGCTGCCTTCTTGGGTCTTTTTTTTTTCTGCAGCCTTGGTTACATAAATCTTTTTTTCGTGCATGATCAATCACCGTGCGATTAACTTCACTACATATCTTAAGTGTCTGTGGCGGCATTATTATTCATGTAGTTTGAAGTAGTTTGGTGTCTTCTCCTTGCAAAACTCCCAACGGCTCGAGGGAACCCATTCATAATGTTATTTAGATGCTGAGCTTCGCTTAGATGTTCGACCTCATTGAAGCCTTACATGCCTAGGCCACTCTATAACCGTTAATATTCAGTGCCACTGCCACTAGCCAGCATGCTTTGTTCACGTGGGGTGCATTCTTTCATATCCCTGGTAGCACGAACTCTCTCTACCTATCCATCTCGATACCCACATCAAATGTCATCAGCTGTCATCCAGCCGACTGCAGCGCACACCGCAACCGTCATATTTGCTCATGTGCGCTCATAATACCACTCAAACGTGCTGAAGACAATATGCTGATCGTAATCTCATCTCTCAGGGTCTCGGCGATGAGGGAGAAAGTTGGCGTGGTGTGATAAGCGGCGAATACGAGAACTATAGAAAACCCGGTGAACTGACGATCCCCGCACGCCTTCCCCATGTCAAATGGGTGTTCCCCGATGCGCCGCAGCAAAAAGTGACAGCAAATTTTGGCGCTCGGATGCCTTCATGGTTCGATTTGTTTGGCATACCCCTTCAACCGGGGCAGAACTTGGATAAGGTATTCGAGGATGATGAGAGCATGAGGAATAGCGTTCAGATCATAGATGACTTAATTGAAGCGGAAGTGAAGGCTGGGATACCGGAAAGTCGCATTGTAGTGGGCGGATTCAGTCAAGGAGGTGCCCTATCTCTCGCGACAGGCTTGGGTGGTAATGGCTGGAGAACGAAGAGCGCAGGGGACGAGAGGAAGCTAGCTGGTGTAACCGTGCTGAGTGGTTGGATGCCACTCAAAGATAAGTTTCAGTCGGTTAGTGCTGATACATCCTTATAGTTTCTTTTCCATCTGATGTTGGTCAACGCTACAGCGGATTGCCCCGTACGCCAAATCTGTCCCGGTGTTCTGGGGACACGGAACAGCAGATGTACTTGTATATTACAAACTAGCGGAGATGTCAGTTGAATTCCTTCAACAACAACTTGGTATTAGTATCCACGACCAAGTCGGCGCTCCTGGAATCAACTTTCGGTCATACGAAGGGATGGCCCATGCTTCATGCAAGCAAGAGATGAATGATCTGGCGGCGTTCTTAGAGAGCGTCATACCAAAGGTATGGTTAAATGGATCCCATCGATCAATGCATGCTCACAGCTTGTAGCAGTCGCAGAAGCTATAAAGCAAGCAATGTTACATAGCAGAGGTTAGGAGATAGAGAATCCATTTGTGTCTGATCCATAATGGATCATGTTGCCCCCAGTTGCCGATTTCGACATTAATTGCTGGATGACGTGGATGTAGGTATTCGTGTGCGAACAACATCGCCCCTGCATGGTCCCACACTTCTCAATCGTTGTAGCGACGACATGATCACGACATACTGCCGGTGAGAATGTGTGGCCGATATAATTCGTGTTTCAGGTCACCCCACGTGGCCGCCCTGATGCCCAGACAGTCGTTGTCCCTTCCTCCAAAACCTTCCCTCGTGAGATGGCGTCTTTACCACTGACTTTTGTGACCATATCCCCAAAGGCGAAGCATACCGCAACAGTCATATTCGCTCATGTAGGTGCTGTGGCGGTCGTGAAAAGGTCATAATTTGACGTGCTCGTAATAGGGTCTAGGGGATAACGGCTTGGATTTCTCGAACAACAAGGAGATACGTACACTCGCATCCCAGCTTCCGCACATCAAGTGGATCTTCCCTAGTGCGCCTGAGCGCACGATCACCGCATGGAATGGAGACCCTAGGAGACAAAGCTTAAGCAGGGGATGGCTGGACTACTTACGCGAGCCTTTGGTATATTCCAAAGAATATGAA
The DNA here is from genome assembly GCA_001658105.1 of Rhizopogon vinicolor AM-OR11-026. NCBI lineage: Eukaryota > Fungi > Basidiomycota > Agaricomycetes > Boletales > Rhizopogonaceae > Rhizopogon > Rhizopogon vinicolor. The sequence continues at coordinate 89,541 of KV448141.1, read as the reverse complement.
GAGATCCCGGAGTACGTTGACGGAATTATGCAAAGCGTAAAGCAGTTAGATGCATTTATCCAATCTGAGATCGACTCAGGGATTCCAGAAGGACGTATTGTGCTTGGGGGATTTAGCCAAGGAGGCGCGATATCCCTGATCACAGGTTTGGGCAGGAGTCAATGGAGGAGTGCGACCGACACGAAAGATGGCTGGAAGTTGGGGGGAATCGTATGTCTGGGAGGTTGGCTTCCCATACGGGAGAAATTGGTGAGGGCGGCATTTGGTAACAAAAATAATTTCTTAGTCGTGTTTGCAGCATCTGGCCACACATTCATCTGCCACACCCGTATTTTGGGGTCACGGAGTGCAGGATGAAGCTGTGACCTGGCAACTGGGCTGGGAGTCGGCCAAATTCCTTGGAGATAAACTCGGAGTCAGATATGGTCAGTATACAAAGATGGGGGAGTCAGGTGTGAGCTTCATGTCGTATGGCGTGGCCCATTGGATGGCCGAATCTGAGATGGAGGATCTGAGGTTATTCTTAAAGAAGGTCCTTCCTTTGGAAGGATAGGAGGCACTGCCAGATTTTTTTTTCGTTCTAAAATTTTTGTCATACTGAGCTAGGTTGAAAGCATATATTTGTAACTAACGATCAATTTGACATTTATAAATTGAGACTCTTCTGACAAGGAATTCCCTCGTAATGGATATATCATGGTTCATCGACCGGATTCCATGTTACCGCACCCTCCCCCCCTCGATCGAGTGCCTCGAGAGCATCCATATCATATCTATCCAACTCAAAGTCAAAAACTTGGGCGTTGGATTTGATTCGTTCTGGACGAGAAGATTTCGGTAGGGGCACATAACTAGTCCATTTTTTAAGTTCCGAGCCTCTGAGTGAAAGTTCACAACGAGGATGCTTACCCCTTTTGTAGCGACCACCGAATGAGGATCTGTGCCTCGTCTTTATAATGCTGTGAGCAGATCGTCAGGTCACAAATCAAGAAACCTCCAAGAACGGCGGACCTTCTTTGCAAGACGTTTAAGTTCATCATGATCCAGCTGACCGGTAACGAGCGGAGAATAAGCTTGCACTGCAATGCGTTTTTTCTGACAATATTCGACGATGGGTCTTTGTTGACAGAAGGGGTGAAGCTCGATCTGATTGACATCAGGCAGCTCCAATCCTGCCTCAATAATTTCGTCGATGTGCTTTCCGGAACTACTCCGAAGTTAGTTTCATAAGTTCTTCAATAGGCAACGTCGACAATGAACGCACTAATTCGAAACGCCGATCCTCTTCACAAGGCCATCCCTTTTGGCATCAACGAGAGCTCTATAGGTTTCTATCCGCTTCTTCTTCCCGGTTGTTGGAGAGTGTATCAAGTATAGGTCGTAGTAGCCTTTTGTCGCGTGCTCGAAACCAATATGATGCATCAGACAATGAAGACTTACCAAGCCCTAGCTCGTCTACTGATTCCTGGATGCATTCCTGCGCCCTCTCATAGCCAAAGTCGTGGTGGTATATTTTTGAGGCTAGGAAACCTTCGGATCAAAAACTAGATTTCCGCTTCAATAACCTAAATTCATACTGATGAATATTTCCTCGCGGGGGATGCCAGTTCGTCGGACGCCCATGCCCACTTGAGCTTCATTCATGTAGTATCTCGCTGAATCTATCATCCTCGAGTAAGAACATTGTCAGCATTCGAGGCATCAGTGATGTTCACTAACAGAAAAATAAATTACCTGTACCCCTCTTTCAAGGCAACTTCGCAAGCGTCTGCACACTCGTCATTCAGGTAGACGCCGAGCCCGATAACAGGCATGACACCGCCTGTCAATAAGGGATGTTTCAGAGTTTACAAGATGACCTAGATATGGTGTCAAACCTGAGAGGAGTGGAGTGACACTTTGGAGGCTCGACATCAAGACGGAGAGGGGGAAGAGAAATCTCAGCTAAATGAGCAGCAACGCAGGGGTACAAAGGGGTGTGTGACAATCTCCCCGGGCTCTCAAAGTGTAAGTAGTTAGTTTCCAGGGCTAGTACTGGTGGTCTTCTTTCAAGTATAGATTGTAGTGCAGGATATTTATAGGGTGTTAGTTGTCGGACTCGAACGACATCGATAAAGATTAGATATGGATAAGGCCAACTGATTTGACGTGAGGCTGGTCACGCTTGTGTAGGAATAAAACGAAACCAAATAGATTGTATCGCTGACCTTCGCAAACACGAGTTCAGTCCAACAAAGAGTTTATAATTAGTGGAGCTAAGATTAGATATCGGTAAGAATGACTATCTGAAATAGAGTACTTCGATGCTGTCTACAACACGATCTTCATTGACCTGTGTTCCAGTAAGCGCCATACTACACATTTATACATCCAGTAGTAATAACTCACAAGGGATAGAAAAACTCCGCTTTTGTCCATGAATTCAATACCGCTCGCGAGAAACTTTTCCTGAGTGGTTATTTCGAGATACGGGAGATCATCTGTCAGTAAATGATTATGTGTGTCTAAGTTTGGTGGCCCGCCTTCGACAAGTCGCTCATATCCTTTAGTTCTGTTCCTAGCCTTGTAGTGTATCGTACGATGAAGGTTGAAGTCACGGATACAAAGCTGTCGAGGATGCAGCGGCCCTTCCGATGACCGAATATCTCCGATCAGCTCTACAGTACGGAAGCCATGGGAGCTGTGCCAGTCATTGGAATAACCGTCTAGGCTACCAGAGAAGAGCCGGGTGTATTCTGGGCCCCAGGCGGACCAAGACAAAGCACGGGAATCTTGGGTGGCTATTCCATAGAGGTTCGTATAGGTGGACTCGAGCTCCAAGAAAGTATTCTGCCCGATATAAAGCCTGCAACCACGGTCACGTCCCCAGGCAGGAAATACATCTACGTAGATAGCGATGAGCCGGCTACATGGGCTGGCCTGGAACAACGATGAACACAGAGGCATGGTGAATGAATAGTCTTGGTTGTCACTGAAGTGTATATGTCCGAAATAAAAAGAACCTGGCAATGCGGGAGCGAGAATTTAGCGATGAGCTGGATGGCATTGGGCGGGTCAATGGGCGGGCCAATCAGGGAATACAACATTAGTTCCCCATAAGTATTGACGATGAGAAGCCTATCGTTCGCTATCAAACAGAAATCTGTTGTCCCGTCCTCTAAGCCAAAAAGTTTGACGTTCCGGTCTTAAGTCACTGCACAATAAAGATGAAATTAACTGACCTGATACCAGTCCTTTCCATTTCCAAACTTGCAAGACATCAACCGCAGCACCATCCGAGCGGACATTTTTGCATATCAAGCCAAAATAGTCTTCAAAAAGCTTTCCCTCCACGTCACTGTAGTGGAGTAATTCGAAGTCCACCTGTGCCTGCGCGTCTGGCACTTTGAGAACGGCAGATGCAGCATCGGGATGAACTTTATCCTCTGAAAGCGATCTGAAAGAGACTTCATAATCGTGATCCTCGCTGGGGCCGTCAATGGCCGCCGTAGTATCAGTATGATCACTGGCAGACGGTGGAGGCTGGATAAACTTTATCTCATTCGGATTCATAATCCCAAGAACGCCGCACGACCATCGGTGGTGAGCACCAGGATACGGAAAGGGTATGCGACATCGTTGGGAATATTCGGCTTTCTGCCATGCAGTTTCGCTGTGTCGAAGCAACCGTCGACGCGTTGCGATGGAAGAGACTGAGCCAGGTAAAGGTATAATTTGGTAGTATTTGAGGTCGATCGCATACAGCAGCTTCTCCGAAAAATCGATCACTCGCCGGAGTGTGTTGCATATCTGAGAGACTGATCATGACTGTATGAATTCGATATAGAAGTTTTCTTCCTTACTCTACGCGCTCGAACTAAGTCGTACACATCGAAATAGACGAGGATATAAAACAGGGTATCCACAGGGAGGTCCACAAGACCTAGGGCGACGCTGTGGATCATTGTGGATTTGGTGCCAGAAGTTTGCATAGGAGATCAATTTGACAAAATAGTACACCAGGAACAAACGAAACCAAATAAACTGTATTCCGACCTTTGCAAAGTTACAACGCCTGGTAATTGAATACACATATCCTCCACAATGCCAGTCCCATGGGAAGCTCTCATTCCGTTTGGTACGCTGCTGCATTGAAAGCACAGATGTGACACTTGGGCTAATTGGAGACCATATTTCCGCAGGTCTGCTCACTTCAATGTTCGCAGCAGCCGGAACGCTCTTGAATACTTCCAAGAGGGCTCAGAACCAGGGCAAGGTGCGCTTTCTTTTTTTTGAAGCCGCGGTATGCCACCAGTATCTGACTATTTAATCATCATCTTCACTTGGCATATTCCATTTCGCCTGCAAAACATTCACAACTGTAGCCTGTTCGATACCACGTCGATGCATGGGACGAGATGATGTTGGACCGTGATAGGCGGTTAACAGGACACATGCGTGGACAAACCGTACGTGCTGCATTTTCGCTTGCATCCGCATTTATATACCGTGCATTTTCCAGTCAAATCCGGTACCTCCAGAAGGTTTTGAGACGAGCAGCGCCTGGTACACGGAAAATACATCATAGTGATACCTCATACCATGTTACTTTGGAAATGAAGTTGTTCTTTAGATGCGGCACTACACTCTTCAAAAAACCACTACCGTAGGCAGACACCTATTCTCAGAAGGATTTACAGCGAAACAATCCCTGTCCATAAATCCACCGAAAACTAAGAACCCCAGGTATCAATCATAGGAACTCATCTCCTCCTTCAACCACGCCCACACAACTGCATCCTTTCCACTCACATCTACACCCACCTCTTCGTCTTCGACAAACCCATACCGCTTACCCTCGAGTACTTTCCCAAGCTCAGAGTCTAACCCCTGTAGCGTGCAGGAAAGAATGACCCCGTGTCGTGCGCGGATGTGTGCTACCTATTTGTATTGGGTTGAGGAAACGCTATAAACAAGGGAAACAACAGACTTACGACGTCCCCCCACATGAACGATCTTGTGACCGTGTACTCAAATTCTGGCGTCTGGCCATAGGCCCAGTCCCAGCTCTGCGAGGAAAGTGTAAAACTGCGTGCATAGTCAATGAATGGGAGTTGAACTTACGGGTAACTCTGCCATCCCACGTTGAATATATTCGATTGACGCGAGATCGTCAGTTTCATTCACGATGCATGGCTAGCACGTTCCTTTAGCTGCTATAATGCGCGATAAGAAAATAAAGACTCACCTCATCGCGAATGCCGTATTCGGTTTTGAACGAGTCCACGACGGCCGCCACGAATGTGTCATGGCTCACTGCCTCCCTAAACTGAGCAAGATTGCACACCGGTGAACGCACAGAAGCGACACCCTTTGTAATCATCGTGTCCTATCGCACGCAAAAAAGCCAATGAGAGAAAGAACTACACACACTGAACGAGAACCGAAATAAGGACGTACCTTGTTGACCCTCAACAAATCTCCTAGCGTCTCCAGTCTCGTCGTGATCAGCATCGTCCCGTGGTGGTACGCACGCCCGCTCACGATCTTGTACGCCGAGCCCGAAGCCTTCTCACCACCCACGCAAATATCATTCCGCTCATTCACATGTGCATCGACCCCAAGCGCGCGCACCGCGCGGAGCACAACCTGAGCAGTCGCACCACGGTCAAAAGACGTGCGCGGGACGTGGATGGAAAAGTTTGTGTTGCCGAGATCCTGTGAAGTGTTAGAGTAAGCGCGCGCGCGCGTGTGTTGGAGGGGAGGTTGACTTCAAAAACAACTGGCAACTTGAAGATAGAGCATAGAAAGCTAGGGAGACATACATGGTACACCGTCCCGCCCCCGCTGCGCCTACGCACCCAAGGGATCCCCTGCGCACGCGCTGCACGGAGGTTGACCTCTTTCCACGGGTTCTGGTTGCGTCCTATGACAACGCATGGTGCATCTCTATAGAGCAGGAGTAGGGGTTCTTTCTGGGGCGCGTGTCTGAACAGCCTAATGGTGCATCCAAGCACGAATCAAGCCGGCATCATGATCAGAGTTCCGGTTCGAGTGCAAGTGGACGGTCAGGTTAGCTAGTAGCAAATACAGAGCAGGAAAAGGCCCACCAGTCTTCGAATGAGAGATTGAAGTATGGATTTGTGGATGTGCTGAGGTATATAGAATGTGTGGGTGCTACGACAGAGCTTGCAGTTGTGTAGAGTCTGCGCGTCGAGAGACTCCGCGCGACATGACGGAACGAGAAGGAGATCATTCGTACTCGGCCGCGTGCAGAGAGCGCTCATTTCGCAACTCAATGATGATGCTCGCATCGCATATTCACTAACAAGCAGTCGTCGTCGTAGCTCTCATGTTTTTAGATCACAGTTTCTCCTAAGCTTGTCACAAAAAGAATCCAAGCACAGTTGATCCAGAACTGCACGGGTAATCGATACAAGGCTATCTCGGGTAGTCTAGTAAATGCTGGGAGAGCCCTTACCGCTGCACCGTGGTATATATAGGGTTCTCTACTTCATGCACCTGCTTCTTCCCCGCTGGTGTCCCAGGTATCGTCTTCGTCAGGCCCTGAGGAGGCGAGCCTGCTCAGCATACAAATAACAATTATAACATGGATAGGAAACGCACAAGCTTTTCAAACATGCACTTGTTCAGGGCCCGCTCAGGTTTTCTGCACGCAAAATATTCCTATGGAATGATAGGCATATAAGACCTTTGTCAGAGATACGCTGACGACAGTCTATACCTGGTTGTTCAACTCGAGACAGTTCCAGTGCGTGTCGAACTGCTCAAGGCAGTTTTCCCGCATCTTGTTAATCCTACCGGGATCATCTCGTTAGAAAGTAAATGGACGAACGAGGAATGATACACACAAGTCGGTTGCGCACCGTGTAACGCGCCTCCCCTCTTTCAGACATTGTCCTGGGTCTCCCCGCCCCTCATTTTTGCAAAGCATAAAGTCCTCTACCAACACATCTCATCGACATCACACCTTCATGTAAATTGACCCAACGTACCATTATACTCTTTGCAGTAAGCACCAATAAAAAATGCAGCGGACTTTAGAGGTGCACTGGTGGCTCCGAGCTCCTGGACGCGCGGAACAGAGTCAGGGAGCGGCGTTGGGTCCTTGTAGGGCTGGCTGCCAGAGGCGCTGTCGCGGAAGGTGCTCATTGTCGTCGAGTGTGTACGGTCAACTTCGGAGAATGTCGACCATTGCCTTTCTTGATCACACGGAGTTTGCCGTTCGCTCTTCTCTGTTCTGATACGCAACAAGGCGGCAACATGGTAAGTCCACACTGCAATTGTTAACTGAGCATGCCGCCTGATACTATGATGGTCACAGCCTCCAAGAGTTGCTCCAAAATCCTACCAAATACTGGTAAAAACGCATCAGGTCACGATCTTCCTCACAGTTCCACAATCCGCCACGATCGCGTCGCTTAAAGATGAGGCGCTTTCTGCGCTCACATCTCGCGTCGCCACCGATGATGAAAGTTTCCCGCACGTAAGCAGCACAAACGACTTCGAGCTGGCGCGCACAGCGAAAGAGAAGGAGAAGAGCAGGTCAGGAGTGACTTATGAGGTCCTTGAATCTGACAAGAGCATCAGAGGCCTCCTAACAAACTGGGAGGTACTGTATTTTCAGTTTAGAGATGAAGAAAGTGAGTACACCACATGTGGCCTCGAATTCCTTGTTGTGCTACAGCTTGACTTCACCAAGGCAATTTGATGCCAGTCGAAGTCTCCCAACCTTCTCTTGTTGATGACGAAGAGGAAGAGCTTCCAGTGAACAAAGGCAAACGCAAGGCGCCTTCAGAATAGATATATAGCGCAAATAATGGCGTATTATAATATACTATGAGGAGCGGAGCCAGGTTTTCACTACAGGCGGGTGTTATGACCACCGTGAGCGCATTGCTTATGGGTGTCAGTAGCGTGTATGAAACACGTACGCGGGGATGCTTAGGGTGCTAATGTATGCTATTACCACCTAAACTTGCCATAATGTGAGGCTAGCGTCCATTCTTTGACCGAACTATAAATGCCATAAACGTAGTTGGCCCCCCTTTCAGCCGGATATATTCAAAACTTCTAGCTCTGACCATTTCTTCCATTTTTCTTCAAAAGCAAGGGTCGTGTCCCGCAGTTAGATTGCTGCCATATCGCCTGCTGACCTTCAGTGCATTGTTGTGAGTTAGACTTTGGGTATCCTCCAGTATTGACAGTTTGGCGAAATATGTCACGCGTCCCAGGTCAAGGCAGAAGTGGACCGCGCGTGAACTATCGGCTTTCACCATCACCATCGTCCAAAAAGATGAACAATCCTTCTTTGGTGATCCGAGTCTCCCAACTTACGCCGGTCCCGCTGGCTTCATCCAATACGAGCATCCTGTTCCAGGCCTTGATGAGTCCCAGTTTGCACTGATCCAGTGTTCCTGGCTTGCCGAAAGGATCATGCCAGACGACGAAGAATCAGCCCAAATAACTTCACTGTAGACATTCTACGGACACTGGGTTATGTGACGAAGGAGACGGTCGTATGCACGCAAAAGAGCATCTCAGTCAACGTGTGCAGACGGCGTGTTGATACGAAAGCGGATGTCTGTATCATGGATAGGCTTTCCGAGAACATCCACCCGTTGGTCAGGAGGATAAATTGCACTCATTACCTCTGATGGATCCCGAACCCCCACTGGTGGCTGCGATGATGGCTGCGTTCCAGACAAACGATTGGAACAGAGTAAACGTACATTCCCTCCATTAAAGAGTCAAGCCTTGTTCGGAATCACAGTGTCGGGAACATTCCTGTGGCTTTATAAAGCCATAATTACCGCCGACTCTTGCCTGAATGCATAGAGAATGGATAGTATCCTGATAAGGCGACAATCGTTCACCAATGTATCCCTCGCCCACCACCAAGAGAGAAATGTGGGATGGGACTTCTTGGTGACCGGATCGTAACTGTTCGCTCTTATCAGGGTTTCAAGGGGGTGTTTTTCAAAAATGGTTGAGGTACCTTTTTTCCATGTTCTCATCCATAATTAACCTTCTGGGTGAGGCAATCAAGTGACACTGACTGCTTCTACACTGAACGTCTATTCCACTGTCGAATTGCTGTCAACTGTACAATCAACATGAACATATTTTCTTTACAAATGTCATCGAACCTTGTGCTTTTGGAGGAGTGGACAGATTTACCGTGAAACACATTGCAACCTCCCGACCGACACGACCGAAGACGCTGTCTGGCGCAGCGAGAACTCAAAGACCGGTTGGAAATGACAACATACAGAGTGAAGTCCTTGCTCCAGGGGTCACAATTGACGACCAATAAAAGTGGCGAGCGCACATGTTGACCTCGAGGATACAGGCTGGTCAGAATTCAATGGTCCTCTGTCGAACATCACTCTCCTACAGCCTGTAGACCTTGCGCAATCAATTCGGTGCGCTTTACCAATGTGCATCATATGCGCAACATTGTGGAAACTACTAGAGTCGGATGAAGTTGCGACACGGAGGACCGCATGAGCCTACCACCATTGCTTATGAACACTGACATCAAGGATTGGGGGGGAGGGACAATCCTAATAAAACTTATTGGGTTAGAGTAACTTTGCCTCTGAGGATACTGGCATGCATGTCCTTCAAGAGCTACGCTTTATTAGAACTGGAGTGTGAACATTACCGAACTCTAGTGACGATTTCGAGTGTTGCGTATCGAGATATTTGAGTCAAGGGTTAACGTTGTGTAGGTACTAGTCGGTGTGAGTCAGGACTCAGGTGAGAGGAATAGTATAGATCTAAAGAAACGCCCTTTGACTATGGTCTGTGGAGAGAGGACAACTTGAAGGTCGAATGAGGTGAGGTTCCGGACTCGAATATAGAACGTGATAGTACGGCTACCGTGACGTAATCTGACTTTGGAGTCGCCGGCGTGGCCGTCTTCCAAGTTCCATGCTGTAGCCTACGGATCTTCAGGTTCATTTTCATTTTCGAAGAGCATTGCCATGCTGCTCTACGTTACCTAAGTACAGTCCAGAATGAACCATACTAAATATGCCTGCGACTAGACTCGTGCGGAGCTACGTTCTCAGTAACTGATCATGCACAGAAAACAGTTCAAGTCCTTATACAGAAGGAACGACTATCTTCATTATATTAGTCTGCCTACGGGAGACTAAGTTTAAGTAGGTACTGGTTTACATGGAAAATAAAAACCACATAGGTACTTACCAAGATATTTGTCGACAGCACACCGATTCTCGCCGTGCCGTATTGACGCGTAGCATCGTCGACCAATCGCTAGTGCTTCACGTTCGCCGCAGCAAATAAAGTACATTGGTCCAGGATGACGTTCAAGTTGATCGAGAACAGCGTTAACGTTTCACAGGAAGCAAACGAACAGTTAACTTGCTTCGGTCGGTCACAGCTTGATCTCGAGCTCATTATAATAAATACTTACTTATAACGGTTTGGTCGCTCGTTCTTTTCAAGTCCTTCATTCGATTTACACTCGGCGTCTCTCATGTCGGACAAAGAAGTTGTCACCAACTTTTTCTGGAATAATTGTTCAGGTGGTTCGTCATCTTTAGCTAACTTATCTGTGAACAATTCAGCGTGCTAACATCAGTTGCAGTAGCCATCATCACCTTGATATCCTATGAGTACCGTGGGTAGCCTTCACAAATCTTGTACTCTCGCCGAGCATAATATTATCTATAGTGCTTTTATTTGCGAAAGAGGTAACAAATGATTATTCTCTATCAGTGGTGTACTCCTTATCGTGATTGACACAGGTCAAGTATGGTTGGGTCAGTGTTCCACCCCGATCTGCGCAATAATACCAACCTGGTGATTCATTCGATCTCCAGAAAAGGCAGTGGTCACTGATGTCATGCCTTTACCTTGTTGTAAGTTTCGCCCTCCGAACTCGTTTCGTGGGTTTTCATTTTATGTTCTGCTAGGTTCGGTATCTCGGACTTTTCATTGTACTGTAGGTCGTTGCGGTTGTCCTTCAGATTTATATGTTTGTTGACGTCGACTTCAGGCTTTCTGGCTGCTGTGTGTGACGTTAAGCCAACCGAGCCATCATCATGATTAGCTGACTAGTACTAGGGGGAAGGCTGTTTTATATGCCTGAGGTAGTGAGTCGATATTTCCCATCGTTAGAAAGTTCGACTGGGTTGATCTTGCTTCAGCCGTACGTCCCAGGTTTTTTATCCATATTACAGATAAAACTCAGCAGTCGGAACTTCTTGTGTAGATGTGACTATATTGTCTTCATCTTGAAATGTATCCGCTCATTATCCGATTGAAATAGGCCATGTTCTTGTTGTTTTGATCGAATCTTGCTCCTTGGTGTATCGTTACTCCATGCAAGGTAAGTTATTTATTGCCAAATTCATCATGCATACTGATTTTGCATCTGCAGCCATCCTTATCTGGCGCCTCTACGCATTATACAACCAATCGAAGCGCCTACTTTATGTTCTACTGAGTCCATTCTTGCCTATCGTCGCCATCGCGATAGGGTCATTCATCTATTTACTTTGTCAACGCAATCCATTTTCGGGTGGGTTTTTGAATGGGATCGAATTGGCTGCAAAGCTGACTCCGTCTCGTTTGCACACTGGCAGTGGAAGAGATAACAACTCCGAACGCCAGGTATTGCACGTTTTCAGTCGACGCCAGACCTATGTTTGCCATCTATACTTCCTGGATCCCCACCGTGTGCTATGATATTTTTTTAGTTGCTCTCGCGGCTGCAATCTTGGTGAAACACCTTATAGAACGGAGGACCATCAAATTTAGGCCTAATACCTATATAATAATGATAACCCGATATCATATCATCAATTTCGTCCTGTGAGTTCGCCTTCTTTGAGGAATCTGTCAGTATTTATCGAATCTCGGTAGGAATTTGGCGTACCAAATCGTCCGGGTGATATTATGGGTTCGTACAGACATTCCGGTAGGATACTCTAAAGGATTCAGTTCTACAAATTCAAACTCATACTCACAGACGCCGGTGTCGAGTCTCTTAGCGCTCTACACCGACACTGCACCTTTTATTCTCGCACCTCGCATCATCATCGATATTTTGGATTCACATGCCCGCGAGGAGTGTGTACATGTCAGTACGACGTTCGCGAATTGTGTGTGTTGGACTTCGCCGCCAGAGCATGAGATGGACTTTTAAATCACATAGTTTTGGCGTGCTCTGTAGAGCATGAAGAAAGAGTTGTTCCGTAGAGTGATGTGTGTAAGCGCATTTCAAGTGTTCGTGGTCATGGTGCTCAAGTTGCGATCTTCCTGTATACTATCTAGATTCTACAAGCGGACATGTGCATTCGTAACAAAATCGTACTCTGAATGCCATAAGTGCTTACCTTGTGTAGTTGGCTCCTAGCTCTGGCCATCGAATGCACTTCCATTTTTCTTCAAAAAGAAGGTCCATGTTAGTCTTCCCTAGGCAGATCGTAGACGAATGAAGATAGTCGTTCCTTCTCAAGCTTACTACGGGTCTGTGTCCCGCACTTAGTTTGTCGCCACATTAGTTCCATCGCCTGTCGGCTTTCAGTACATTGATTGTGAGTTAGGCCTTCTGGATCTCATCCAGTATTGACTGTTCTCCTGGTAGTTTGGCGATATATATCACACGTCGCAGAAGTGCACCGTGCGTGAACTATTGGCTTTCAACATTTCCATCATCCGGAAAGATGAACGCTCCATCTTTGGTGATCTGAGTTGAGATCACAACTTACGTCGGCCTCGCTGGCTTCGTCATTCCTTGCCCAGTCCTCGCTTACACTGATCCAGCGTTCCCGACCGGCCGAGAAGATCATGCCAAACGGCGAAGAGTCAGACGTAAATGCCTTCACCGATCTCTCTCTCGCACACCGGGAGAGAAATATGAGATGGGACTTCTTGGTGACCGGATCCTAACTGTTCGCTCCAATCAAGCTTTCTTGAGTGTTGTTTTCGAAAAAGGTTGAGGTGCCCCCTTTCAATGTTTTGGTCTATAATTGACCTTCCGGATGATGTAGATGATTCAGGCAATCATTTGACACTCGCTGCCCCTATTTATTCCACTGTCAACTTGCTGTCAACTGTACAATCCAGATTTGAACATATAAATGTCACTTAACTTCCTGCTTTTTGAGGAGTGCAGATAAACTTGCCATGAAACCTGTCGGACCGACACCACCGAAAGCGCTATCCGATGGATCGAGGACTCAAAGGACCAGTTTGAAATGACAGCACACAACGTGGAGTCTCATTCCTTGTTCCAGGAGTCACGAATCACGATTCACAATTAACCTTCGATCTGGATCATTGCCTTGACATGAACAGTGGTGAGTGCATATGTGGATCTCCAGGAACTCACTTACATATCCACTGTCGAGCATTTTCATCCTACAGCCTGGCAGGTAAGCCCTTCCCGCGTTCCGTGAAATTCACAGTAAACGCCCCTTTAGTCTTGTTCAAATAAGCACTTCATCTGATAAGGATCAATTCACTGCGTTTTACCAGTGTACATCACATGTATAGCGTTGAGGACACTACTAGGGTCGCATAAAGTTGCGACACGGAGGATAGCATAAACATTGAAATCTTTCGAGTCGGAACGCTCGTGCGTCGGGGAGGACAAGGTCAGGAAATTGAGAACTGTAGGATTCAAAGGCCCAAAGCTTGATGGCATTGTCGAAGGAGGTACTAGCATGCTCAAGTAATTTGGTTGATTGAGTATTATGCAGCCTAGACCTAGTACTCACCGTCGTATCTGGCCAGCAGACAACCAATTAAATTGATCAGACTCCGTAATTACAAGCGTTAGGGAGAAATAATACGATTTAGGAGTACTATGCTAGTGTTTGAACAAGCAACTATTGGTATCCGAGTCGTGTACCCCATAACATGAAGTGGTGGGGTGAGACAGGAGATAAATAAAGAAAGTGGTATGATACGTTTGAAGCCGTAATACTCCTTTCTCTTAATTATGGCCTCAATGTTTCATCATGAAGGACACGACGATATCATCATAGATATTCTCCGGGGAAGGGAGCGCATCTTGTCTCACCATGCCACGACTCGGAGTCGAGCTATTTCCGGCCTTGCAGCCACGAATTTTGCGAGAGTGCTTTTTGAACTTATCCCTAACCATGGTCAGACCCGGGAGAGGCTGATGGATATCCTTCGAGCTATCACTAGCGAGAAGATAATTGCAGTCAGTACTACTATATTCCGGGAGAGGAGCTATTTATGCTTTAGCGGCGCCCACCGCATACCAACCACCACTCGCTCCTTCTCACGAAACATTACATACAGGGGATTATCTCCATCTGTTCGGATAACCTACTCTTACCCTTGAACATTGAAGATATTCTGCATGTTCCCCCGTTCGACAAGTCTCTGACATATGTGTTAACCCAGCATGGTGTCCCAAACACGGAATATTTCATGCGTACCCTGCAGTGAGTCCGATCCTTTCTTTGTCGGTCAAATCACCTCCACGCAACGTTCTTAGACACATGCAGTCATTGAGATCCTCCGCCGCTGTCATTATCACCCGCCCTCCTAACACCATCGCATGCGCGATCATAACAGGGTTTGGGTTGGACATTTTCGTGATTTTCGATTCTCGTCCACGGCCCAGCTATCCTTTTGGTTCTGGCCTTATCCTCAGTACATCGATAGATCAAGCTGTCGCTCGCCTGCAAACCATTTTTCCTGCCGTTGGCCAATATTTCCTTTCAGAAAGTGACTTGTGGCGGGCTCGACTTCTTAACAATGTTTCCAGCAGTATCTTCGTGTCCAATAAACAACCCATACGAGACATACAGGGGTCTACCATTGAATCTGGCCCAGTTGTTCTCTGGTTGCAAGCCGAAATGGCCTGTTTGAAGCAGGAAAATGCCGAGTTGACTTCAGCAAAGAAGAAACTTGAAGAGGAGGTTAACCGCTTCGATAGTGTACAGACAACGACAGCAGAGCCGCCACGACTGGATCGCCAAGAATCAAGTTCACAACCGCCATACAATCACACCTCGTCATCGCTTTCCACATTGAACAAGTTGCAGCAGTCCATTGAAGATATACAACTTGTTGCCTCAACAGCTCACAGCTTCTCATGCGCAATATGCATGGACGAACAGCCCATGGATAACACCGTGGAGCTCGAGTGTAATCATCCAATATGTAGAGATTGCATCCGCGGACATATTTGCTCGAAGATCGAGGAGCGTCGTTTTCCAGTGCACTGTCCCGTGTGCATGATGGAGCAGAATGACCAACCTGGAGGTATGTACATCCTCTGTACCCTTAGTGCCTGGTAGCAATTTTCCCTCCTTAGTCATCTCACGACTTCTCGTTCAACTAATTGGAGTCGATGAACGGAACTATGCGATCTGGGAAGAGATGGAACTTAGCCAGCATTCAGTACTCATCCACTGCCGCCGGTGAGTATGTCACCTTGGATAGGCTCCAGTGTGCCGACCGTGTGTCACTTTAGATGCAGGCGTTCGGCGCAGGTTGATAAAGAGGAGCATGAAGCATCTGAAGTGCTTACTTGTCCTCTACCCGATTGCAATTACGTTTGGTGTAAAGCATGTCAACGACCCATCGCTACTACTAATGGTAGTAACACCAATCCTCCCCATTCTTGCGATGGGGCTGCAGAACTTCGCCATTTAATGCAGCAGCAGGGGTGGAAATTCTGTCCAAGTACGTACTTTTCTATGGTGTTCTTCCCTGTTAATTATCATCACTGGCAGATTGCAAAATACCAGTCGAGAGGATTGGGGGATGCCGCCATATGTCTGTGGGTGATATACTTCGAGTCTGAGATAAGTACTGATCCTTATACGTCCTTGTAGTGCACTGTGCCAGGTTGCAACACTCACTTCTGCTATGATTGTGGGGAATGTATCATTCGCAGCACCTTTGGATATCGAATCCAGGGTGCCGTGAATGCCCACCATTGTAGTGGCACTCATCAATTATTCGATGTTGACAATGACAACAATAATAATGGTGAGATAAACTTTATGAGAAGGATGGTGAGGAGAATAAGAAGGATGACTAGACGACGGGCATGATGCAGATGGTGACGAGAATGCCGAGGACGAAGAAGGGGAGGGGGGAGACGAATATGACAAGGACTAAGGAGTATGTATACTACAGAGTACGATAGACGCCTTTAGCTCACAGGTGGGCCGTGAGGTCATTTCCACGTTAGACGAAGAAAACCAGCCATTTCTCCATATTAGGCGTCCGGGCTAGAGCACGCTGCTTGTGACCCGGTAGTTCCAACACCACGTACCAAGGTGTTGGTCGGCAACATCCGACCCTAGTTATGTTTACAGCGAAAAAATATCATATGATGAAAGTCGTCCATAAGCAAGGTCATCGCCACTCACGGCGTATAGTTATGCAGAGCGAGGATGTGATATGCATGCAAGTACTAGTTAGACGTATGAAGGTCCATGCAGTCTGAATCATTAACAAGCCAATAAACTCCGGGCCAGGCATCCACCAACCCCCGACACCAAAATCACCATCGCCATTTATGGCTTCTCAGCTCTCGTCACAATGTCCTCCACTCGGCTCTCGTCTCGTCCTTCCTCACTCTCACTCTCATTCCCACCTTCCAAACCTTCCTCAGCACATCGCTTGCAGGAGCACGCAAACCGCCATCCCCTCACAAGCTCCGTGCGCCGACGCCGGCGTGCTACCTCAAGTGTCTCTTCGGAGTGCTGTGATACGTCAACGTATGCGACGGTGATCTCGTCACCTTTTTTAAGTGCGCGGGTGGTGGTGAGGTGCAACTGCGCGGTGCCGGTTGGGAAGACGGGCTTAGCGGAGGGCGCGCAGTTATGTGAGATCTGTGAGGCGATCCAGTGAGAAAGGGCATGGCGAGGAAGGCTACGAACTTACGTATGATGACACTCCGTAAAAGCCAGTGCCAATCTGCTTGGAGGTACCGCAGGGCGTGCGAGTCTTCTCGACTTCCTCAGGACGAGCAGTTGGCTCAGGCTACAGTACAGATTGAGGACGCGAGTATATTTTTAGGCAGGAAATGACTCTTACCTTGTCCTCCCTTCCCTCACCAAAGTATACTCCATACGAGTTATATGACATCTTTCCGACGAAGGTTGCATGCCGCTCGTCCGTAAGGAATTGTTCAAGACCTGGGAGCGCCGTCTGCAGCACTTCCTTCAACACGCTGGTCTCGTTCTCTGCAGGTTGCACCTCAAGGTATCTGAGGCGTTCGAGGTGATCATACAGCGAGTACTCCCCGCCGTCCGTTAGAACTGGCTCGGACGCAAGGTCAGGCACCATTCCACGGGGTAACATCTTGGCCGTTTCCGCGCTGACCTGCCGCGCAATGAACCGCGCCACGAGTTCTGGTGCAGCTTTCCTGCTCTCTTTGATATACTCGACAAACGCTATTTGGGCCTTGTCCCGTTCCTCACGTGGTTGGCCTGTAATTTCAGGTGAAATGGTGGCGGGTAAGGGTGACTCGAGTGTGAAGAGCAGAGTTTGTGAGTGCGCTTTGTGATGGGTCTGGCAGTCGGATGAGCAGTAGACGCTGTGGAGACGGTCAGACGTTGGACGTATGGGATCTCCTTGGATGTGGCGCAGACAGTAGCTGCAGTGGGTGCCTTTGCCTTGAATATCAGCATCGAGGACAGCCGTGATGGGATCTTCCTGTGGGTGACATCAAGGCGAGTTTAAGAACACGGAGCAGGTGGCATACCTTGTAGATTGTTTCACCAGCCTCGAAATCTTGTGTGACGACAAGAATTTTCTTCGCCATAGTTCCGCCCTTCCCATCGGGAACGTTGATAGTTTCAACAGCGACATTCATCGCCTTCGGGGGGAAGAATGTATAATACCCTATCTCATATTCAGTCCTACACTGAGAACACACGCCCAAGCTGCGCACCTTCAACGCGGTCTTTGACCTAACGGTAGCAACCAAAACATGAAACAAAACTCATTATCAGATACCATTCAAAACAACGCAAAAAGAGATATGCAATTGACAGATATGGGGTTAGGGTGCAGGCTACAGGGCTAGCATACGCGCGACTCGTAGTCACCGTCACATGCCGGGAGTTTGACTGCCCGGATCTGTGACATTGTCCCACTCTTGCGAGGATGCATCAGAGGGTGGGCCCCCGCGTGAAGGACTCAATTCGTCCTCCTCGTCAAATAATGGGCCGCTCCCCTGTGCCAGTGAAGAATCATGACTCACGTCCAGATTTGTCAATTCCATCACAAGCTGCGTTAGTGAGAGTCAGGAACCAGCAGTGGTCATGAGAAGACCAAAAAAACGTACCTGGAAGACGGGCGGAGGAACCGTTTTCTCGTAGATCACGATCAGCTCTACGGGTGATGGATACACGCGCAGCGCCCGGTAGAAACACATCGCAGCGGGTAGGTGGAACGCAGGACCTTGGGAACCAATTGAAAGATATCATTCAAAGAACAAGACTGTTACATACCCTGCGCACACAGTTGTTCGCCCATGCCAACTTGTTTCATGAAGTACTGCTCCTTCTCCTCTGGCCCAGGTGGCACTTCTTCATTGCGCACGCCCTCCAGCGCACTACGCAAGTCGTTTGCGTTAACTCCGCCACCAGTTGAGGGCTGACCCGACTCCGACGGCGTCTGGCTCTGCTTGACGCGCTTTTTTTCTTTCCCTGAACCCAATTTAAGCTGTAGGCAAAAAAGTGCTGCTAGTGAAAACTTACGGAGTTGTTTGCGAAAGTTGGCGTCCGTTCTCCGCTTGTAGTCAAAGTACATGGCATACGCGACGACACCGCCGACTGCGACGCTGGCAACGGTCAAGATTGTCGTGGACCTGTTCATTTTGTGTGGACGGTGTTGCGGGAGAAGACGAACAGAGAAGCTCGATGGTCAACGTCACTAACTTAGAAGTCAGCCACTTGGCAAGAGGAATTTTGGAATACCGTGAATTATGTCAGCAACCACTGCTACACGTTCAGATCATCAGATCATTCATGCATCACTTGAAGCCTTAAGGCGTGTTTGATGTCAAAAAAACGTTTCAATCGCTGTTCGTGACTCGTTCGTATGTACAACGAAGTATGGGTAGTCGTAAATATATGATACGTTCGTAAAAACTATCTACATTTTGTGCCAATCAGCAGGTAAATCGCAATTGCAAGCATGCCCTGGAAACTTGGTCCCTGGAACCTTACAAGTCTCTCCATGCATAGGGTCACGAGCTACTTTAGCAGGACATTTGTAGTTCACGTGCATTCGCCCAAGGGCGACGTGAAATTTTTCCTGCTGATGCACAGCTTTTTTAAATGCCGGCAGCTGAGGATGAGAGTGTTTGATGGCGAGTTTTCCAGAGTCTACAGACCGGAGTGGAGCGTTGCCAAAGCAGGCTTTAAACATGGCTGGGGAATGTGAGTGACGGAACTCCTGCAGATAGTATGCATGGACTTACGATCGTACCCCCGGTTCGCTAGTTTTTTCCAGTTGATAGACGCAAAGAATGGGTGACCACGAATCGATTCCCACGAGGGCCTCATAGTATGGTGTTGCGGGGCAAGAATCTGATGTAGATTTAATGTAACGTCGAGGCAATGGCTCAAGGACATACAGATAGAAGGAGATCTTTCGCATCAGCATCAGGGACCAGATTTATTTCCTCCCTTGGTGTTATGAAGGCCAGTCTGCGGTCCTCATTGACATTCGCGGGCAACTTTGTGTCGTCCCCAAACTTGTGTGCTCCATCATTGTTATGATATATGGAGTACCAGTGCTTTCCATTCGATCAGCAACATGCCGAGACAAGAACTAGAAGTAATTACTCACCCCACCATTTATTAAAAAAAGTTCCAGTAGGATCACGGCATAGGTCCAGGTGTCCGTCTTGAAGTTGTATCCATTCGCTCCAACTCGCTCTGGAGGAAGATAGCCTTCCGTACCTGAGGTGCCATACATGCGTTCATTGTGGAATTGCTGAAGACTCAGTTTGCGATCCATAACTTGGGCGTTGCCAAAATCTGCAAGGCATACGTGACCAGACGGGGTTATCAGAACGTTTTCCATCTTCAAGTCCATATGTACAATGCGCAATTTGTGGAGATGTTGCATGGCTACAAGCTTTGGGGAAAGCAAAGCGCGTTAAATTGGATGTCTATGCGGAACATATGAGATACTTACAAGCTCAGCGGCAACGAGGCGTAATTGCCAATGCATAAATCCGAATCTTGCCCTAGTGCGAAGGGTCTGTGGGTAGAACCTCTGGAAGGTGTTTAACACAAGGAAAATTGATATCGATCGGGAAAACGCACCATCACGAAGTAAAAATTGTCCTTGTCCTCAAATGCGTGCAACAAAGGTGTCAAAAAGGGAGATCGTTCTTCGGTGACGCGCTTGAACGCGTCACATTCAGCACTGATAGCGGTTGCTGCTGCCTGAGAACCCTCGAACAGTTGTTGCGTAGTCGGCCGGCCGTCCTTGGCGCACTGAACACATCGGGCAAGCAATGCGCCCTTATCGACGACTTTGATCGCGACCTCCTCTTTGCCGTCCTTAATGGCATACCAGACATAACCGAATCCACCGCTGCCGACCTGTGCCGTGGCCAGATACTTATGTCCATCTGCCTCAATAGTATAGGTAATATTTCCTTTGTTCGAGACCCTTTGAACAGTCACTGCGCCCGAGTCAATCTCGACGTCACCGGCCCATGCTACGTCAGGTCTCCAAGGAGAATTATGCAACTGGAGATAAAAGGGGGCAGGTTCAAAAGTGGGGGACATGTTGGCAAGGAATGCTAGCGTCTCGCCTCGTGGAGGTCGTGGTGGCGGGCCGTTGTCGAGGGGAATTTGCTGTTGCGCTTTGAACGGGGATCCCAAACCTGGGGGATGCTGTAGATCTTGCAAATCCTGTCGCGTGGGGTATCCAGGGTGTAAGCCCCCATCGGCGGAACCTGATGAACACCGTGGAGGTTCGTCATCCACACGAAGGGCAGGCAACGGTTGTTCGTCAAGTTGAGATTCTAGGCGTGGAAATTCGTACAGCTGTGACTGTTGAAGGTCCAAGTTAACTTTCTGGGGGGGTGACTCGTCGGGGATAGTAGGGACCACAGACGGCACGCCAATAGGTAGATTGACGGACGATCCGATTTGGATGAGTGGTCTCGCACCAGGATGCTGTTCTGGTGTCTCTATGCTATTACTCTCGATAGTCTGCGGAGTTCGAGCTAAATCTGGTGTCGCGACGATCGATCGAGAAAGCGGATGTCGAGCAGGCGTCACAGGCGCTGTGCAAGGCTGAACCTCAACTATAGGTGCCATGCATTGAGAGGTAGGACGGGTGGTGGAAGCCCTGTTCGGGAGCTGTTCATCTAAAACCTCACCAGTAAGCATCTGTGTTGCACTGAAAACCAGTGATTTGCGTACCTTGAGAGCCGGCAGTGCCGAGTCTGAAGAGACCTAGTCCCTGAATTGAAGAAGGAAGGGAATTAGGAATGGCATTAACTGGCTTGGCTGGCTGCACAGCGGTTGCGTTAATTTTGAATTCAACCGGAGGAATTGGCAGAGGAGTCACGAGAAGCGGAGCAAGTCCCTCTGCGGCGGGTTCTTCGCAAATTGTGCCGAGAGCAGCAAATGCCTGCCCTTGTCGGAGGGATACATGTGGAAGCCAACCATCGCCAGTGGGGGACAAGACTACGCTCAATCGGAGCGTTACATTGAGCGGTAAAGTTGCCTCGGTAACTGCAGCCGTAGATTGGGTGATAGCGGACAAAGAGGGCAGCTTGTCAGACGGAGAGAGGACCTCTGACGCAGGAGAAAAGGATTCAGCAGTAACGATGTCCTGCGCAATGTGAGACCGAGGTTTCTTGGACTTATTGAAGATGCGGGTAAGTAGGCGTTTGAGGGCCATGATGGAGTGAGTAGCGTGTAGTAGGATCTGAATTGAGATCCCGGAGAAACGGAAGTTAAATGACACTTATATACAGCTCGGGCATCTTCTGTGCCACTTGCTTGACCCAAGAATATTGGATCACTATCAGTGTGGCCAAAGCGTGAGCGTGCAGGGACCGCCACGCTTTGACTCGCTCATCGCGAAGCCATAGAAGGTAGCGTCTAGAAACAATTATATCTACATAGTGTCTGCAACGGTCCCCTTGATGGACCGTGAAAGCGGCGAGAAGAAATCGTTGTCGCTTTACGCGCCCCTGACACGCCCATGCGAGAGACAATTATCACGAACGAAATAACTCCGGAATAATTTTCTGCAGGCCAAAGCCATGATTTAGACCGCTAGTCGATGTGATGAGGCTGAGGGTAGTCCTAAGGCTACGTCGCGGATGATGATGACGACGAGGAAGGAAGTCGGAAAGGTCCGTGCCACAGGCGCCTTCGGTCACCATGTTCTCACGGCACGCAAAGGGCCACTTAGTTCGAGGAGCTCACACCCCAAATCATTCCTCAAGGCCGGGCAGGGCATTTCTGCAGGGAAATACCACAACGCCGAGGGGACCCAACTACAAACCATCTACTGGTCATGAGTGGCCTGGATGCTGCCAGACAACCCAACTCCACGACGTCTGACGACCCCCATCAATCTCAGTGTTTATCATCCCAAGCTGTACATATTTTCCACCATGAGGAGGATCCACATCAACCCACTCTTTCCCTCAATTTTTCTGGCCTTTCTGGAACGGATGATGGCCTAGGAAACCATGCTGGCCATCATATCGACCTCAATGACCCACGCGACTCGCTTATGGATGACCTTCGCCGTGTTGGAGACCACCCCAAACTTGACGAAATGACAATGCTCGAGGCTGTGAATCCTTCTGATATACACGAGGACGCACGGGAAACTCGAGATGATCCTGATGTAAAGCGTGTCAAGGTGAGCCATACATCTCATTTATCACCCGTCCAATCACCCTTCTACTATGTATGTCGGCATCTTGCATCTCGTCCTTCTATGGTTGGTCAACCCATCCCAGGAATGGGTCGCTTCAGCAACGTGGCGTACCTTACCGCAGACCAGCTTGCTACGCACTAGCAAGAGTGCTGACGCTCTTACCCGTTCACCTGCTTTATGAGTTCATTAAGAGCTAAGTCTGACCAACGTTTACCACGTTCTACAAAGGTCTACAAACTCGTTGGTCCACAATGGGCTGACCAGGGAACCGCTTTCTGCTACGGCCAATTCGACCATGAAACCAACCAAGCTTTCCTTATCGCTCGCTCCGAAGTCAGCCCCGAAAAACTCATCCTCACTACTCGTATCCGCACCACTGATGTCTATCAACGCCAGCAAGGTGATTCCAACATTCTCAAAATCATATGCTGACACATACTTACGCGGCCACCAGATACTTTGATTGTCTGGACAGAGCCGGATGGTGCAGATTACGCCTTGAGCTTCCAGGATGCCGATGGGTGCGGGGAGGTGTGGAACTTTATCATCGAGATTCAGCGTCACTTGGCTCTCATTGGTATGTACAACCCTTTGCCCATGTTGTACTACTTCTATTTCAGTCTCTTTCGTTGCACTAACTAACTTCGCGCCTTCAGGTGAAAGTCGTGTTGGTTCGTTATCCCCACGTCTCGACCTACAGCATTCGAAGACAGCAGCAATTATCCGTTCTGGCCACTTACCTCCGCCGATACCCGAGAATGTCCCAGATATTGAACGTGCCATTAAAACATTAGTGCGTGGGCAAGCGATCAAGGAGAGAATATGCGAATATATACAGCGGGAGGTATGTCATTAGATTATGATATTCTTTGCGACGAACGACTAAGCTTTGAGTAGAAATATATCGCGCAGATGATTGAAGCCTTCAGATTGGCAGAAGATAGGGAGAGAGTCGAGCATCTTCATGCATTGTGTAGTCTCATGCAAACCATACGTGCGTTCATCCGCCCGTTCCCCACCACTGCCCTTAACATTTTGTAGTAATGATTCATGATCATGGATTATATGAGCATATTCTCGATGATAGCGTCTTCTTTGGTGCCGTGGGCATGCTTGAATGTATGTTGCTTGTTGTCCCTGCGTCAATTAAAAACTCAAATTGTCTTGTCCCAAGATGATCCCGAGTTCCCACATCACAAAGCCAACTACCGAGAGTTTCTCCACGTAACCTCTAAATTTCACCAACCCATTCCCATACAAGACATCGCGATTCAGAGAAAAATCCACCATACCTACCGTCTACAGTTTCTCAAAGATGTCGTTCTCGCACGCGCTCTCGACGACTCCACGTTCAACGTCCTCAACTCCCTCATTATCTTTAACCAAATCGACATAATCAACCATGTGCAGCAGGACGCCATGTTTCTCCGCGAAATATTGTCTCTGTATGTCAACGAGGAGGTTTTGATGGGAGGCAAAGAAAAAGATGAGAAACGCGGGGAGATGGAGGTCGAAGGCAAACCCATTGGCGTTCACACGAATGGCTCCACATTACCAGAAAGGCCTTTCTCATTTGGCCCGCCTGATAATCTGTCAGAGAATGAGTTGGTCATCCGTAGGGAGGTGTTGGCGCTCATACAGCAACTCTGCATCATGGGTAAAAATGTGCCACTTGCTGCTCGTATCTCCCTCTTCAGATCCCTCGTCAGTCGAGGTATTCTATTCGCGGTCCAATGGGCGTTCTCGCTTTCAGAGAAGGATCCAGGGTCGAAATCAACGATGAGTGTTGCTGGTGAGGTGATGTCTGCGCTGCTCGAGCATGACCTAAATGGAGTTCGCAATCACATCACCAAGCAAGCTGCAGCTATTGATAGGGAGAACAAGGAGGGGAGGACAATGGGAGATCAAGCCGACACTCTTTTACGAATCATGTGCAAGGTGTTGATACAGAGTCGGGATTTGGCATTGCAATGTCAGGTTGGAGACGCGCTGAAGACCATGCTGGATATTTCTCCCAAGGACGGTCCTGATATGACACCCGTGAGCACTGTCTGGACCTACATATTGTGCGCATCTCACGTAGTTCCAGGCTGCTTTGAACATGAAGCTACTTCGCCCAAAAGATGATCCGGGAACTGAGAAATTCCTCGATTACTTCTACAAGAAATGCATCGATCTTCTGTTCAAGCCATTCAACGATATTCCTGATTTCAAGAACCAGACTGGTTAGTGTAGTTGCCGAGTAGATCACGCTTTGCAACTCACTCACTGTATTCATAGAGCCGGTGCTGAGGCTTTCGCGTGAGAGGACTAACCTTTACCTATACTTATGCGACATTGGATGCAACTTTGCTCAACAGCATGGCTTCCGCATTCACTTCTTCATGCTTTCCTTTCACATGTCCGCTCGTATGGCCTCATTCCTAAGAGCCCGAGACAAGCACCTGCGCCTCGGTACGTGTCTCGTTCCTGTCATGTGAAGATTATAATTGACAGGAGAGCATAGCTGCCTTTCGTTTCTTCCGCATATGCCTCAAGGTCAACAACCCAAATTTCATGACTCACCTTATAAAACTAGATGTATTCAAACCGATCTTGGATCTCACGATACAGGAGTCTCGGCGAGATAGTTTACTGAGTGCCTCGTGTCAGGAATTTTTTGAACATATGCGGCGCGTGCGTCACCTGCTCGTTCTTCTTTCTTCTGGCTGATCACATGGTTATAGGAAAATATTAAAGACCCGATTCATCACTGTATGACGAAACACGAGCCATTGGTACGACAGCTAGCCGCATCACCGCTTTGTGGTCACAGGTTTATGTCCTTCATTCGACGATGGGAGATGAACGTCGAACCTCCTCCGAAAGAGGAGTCACAGCCAGTCAAGTATGTGCTTATTGTCACTGTATACGCAGTCGCTCATTCTCATTGCAGGAGTCTTCGAGATCCCCGACGTATGGGTCGAAATATTGACGCCGAGGAGGAAGAAGATTACTTCAATGCCGATGATGATGAAGGCGATAATCATGCGCCGCTCGTATCTTCCCAAATCGGTGGCCGTGATCTTTCTGACGAAAATCCTCCGTTTATCTCTCCTCACTTACGCGGGCGTTCGTCGTCGCCCGTGCACACTACCTTGAAACGGAAACGGCGCGGTGCTATGGTCGGGAAAGGTTTCCGTCCACAAACACTGTTGCTTCCTCGAACTCCGCCCTTGAAATCACTCGTGGATTACCCTGACGAAGATGGCGAGGAAGACATAGGCCCACATCCACCGGGCGTACCCCCAGTACAAATATCCAAAGCCACTGCGGCGGGCAGCCCACGCAGCGTTCCCCTTTCGCCATCCGCAGACATACCGCCCAGTCCCAGATTGTCTCATCGACAAATATCTTCACGTCCACCCCCCCTTCCTCGGCGGTCCTCTTTGGATGAAGAGGATAACCTCTTGGAGTCTTTACTCCGTTCTAAATCAATTACCCCATCTCCTTCAAACGCCTCTTCAAAGACACGTTCCAAGCCTTCCATACCACCAATACGGCTTGGCGACAAGCGGAGAAGAGAGGACGACGATGACGACGAGCAACTAGACCTTCTGGTGAGCAAGCCAAAACGACCCGATCTAGGTTCGCGGAAGGACCTTGAGCCCTCAAGCGGTAGAGCAAATGTGGTGAAGCCGGGGGATGATCCACCGAAAAAATTCAAGCTTGCATTACGTTCGTCAAGTATTGTGACTGCATTACCTGTACCTTCAGAACCTTGTGCTAAAGATGGGGATACTGGTTAGCTAGTTGTCTTTCCTGTGTTTATAAATCGTACATCTGTTAATTTTATTCGAGAGAACGCAGCATGTACGTTAAACTACGTTATTGCCCAAGGGTGCTCTGGGCCTCAAACAATATCCCACACCTCAATCCTCTTAATCCACCTGTGAGCGATGCGTACTGGCCGCCTGCAAATCATACGACCTGTGCACCCATCGAACAAGATATCTCTTGCCGAGATACCATCCACCGGAAGTGGACATGGAACCACACGTATTGTGGCTCGCGCCTTCCTAGCTGCTTGTGCCTCCTCCAAGGTATCCTCGTCACCAGACGCGAAGTCTGTGTATCGCAGAGCTGCTGCCGTGGTTCGTACTAGAGCTAGAGACGTGATCTCTCGACGCTTCTTGTGTCTTTCCCCCGTTTCCTCCCCAAGCGTGACGGAAATGAACTCGGCTTCAGGAGGCTGTGGTGAACGAGCACTGAGCGCAGCTCGAACGCGGAACCTAGGCATTGAAGATGTTTCTGCTACTTCGGGATAGAAAACGAAGCCTTTCGTCGTTCCGCTGAATGAAGAGTCCATGATCACTGTAGGCGGAGATGGATCGGCAGGGTGGATATGTGAGCCCAATATTCGGGTAGCGATGCCCCCGCTGGAGGGGCCGTCTCGTGGCAGTAAAGTCAGTCGCACGAGACCGAGGAATGTTTTGTTGTCATCTGTGCGATTATAAAACGAGGCTGTGATCGTGACACCTTCGTCATCCCGATAGCCGCTTGCTTCAGCAGAACGAGGACGTGGATTAGGGAACATAGGGTCGTGGACAAGCACTACATGAGATAGCCTGCTACCAACAACACCTTCGTGGCTACATTGCAGGCGCCGTATTGGTGAATTTGGATTGCGATTGCCAGACGAGGCTTGCCCTTTGCATGCAAAGTGCTCATTGAACGGAGGAGGAGGGACTTCATATGCTTCGACCAAGGTGTGTGTTGATGACGGGCGTAGCAACATCAAGTGTGAGGTGCACGAAAGCATGGACTCGATTGAAATCAGTGAAGCCTGGTCCTGATATTCTAATCAGCCAAGCTGTGCATGGATAAAGATATGTGCTTTACATCGTGTGGCACAGTGAATGTTTCGAATGTTTCAATGTCAAGGCAGAGAATGTGATCACTCTCCGGCCCAGGGTTTCGGAATGTGCCACCCCGTGCGTACTTAATAGCAATTAGCCTCGGACCGAGCGATACATCTCTAAGACTAGACAAATGCATGTCATGCCACGTCAAAACTTCTTGGAGTGCGATGTGCGGCTGAGAGCATCTTGAAGTGATTTGGAACTGGAACACCTTCCTGATGTATGAAAACCAATATGTTAAAAATGTATCATTAACGAATAAAACAGGGGCATACAACGCAAAGAAGTTCTCCACCAAGATTACAAACGCGACACGTTCTCCATTGATTTGCGCGCTTTGAACGCAACGGAGATCAAAAATCATACCAGAGGTCGTATACAACACGGTTGAATGTTTGGCATAGAGCTGCAGGGCTACTTCTTCTGCGGGGTCATCTCCGTTGTCTGCGTCCAAGTCAAAGCACCTGACGGGTGCCTCTGACGAGCAAAGACTGGTGACAACCAACCAGCGGCTGAAAATGAGGCCATAAGGAGTGTGATTTCCGGTAGCATCCGGATAAAGTTCGACCGTTCTCCTGCGAGCAACTCCAGGTGATGGAAGCTCTCTGTTGCCGAAATTTAGGGGTCGTACATTAGACCTCTTACTGTCCATGATGATTCTTCCGTCTCGCGGGCCATTTGTGCACCAACGATCGAACTTCTCCCTGGAAGTTAGCCACGATTTTAGATAACTTGCAGAGTGGGTGGACAACAGTGCGGAAACACGTGGTTGTGGAAGTGCGCGGTAGAGGATATACCAGGTTGTATCGCGGAGCACAGTCGATCTAAGTGTCCTGGACACCTGAGAGTTTTTCTTTCAACCAAGCTTACACATGAAGAAAGAAAGGACACACATACCCTTTGTAACCTGATGACATCCGTCACCGACAGGAATCTGAAAATATGATGAAGTAAATCTTCTGGCAGTGTTTCAAATGAGATTACAGCTTGAATCATCTCAAAGGAAGAGCATGACAGCTCTTTGCCATTCGGCCTGAAAGCATTGCGCACTGAGGTAATGGAGATGTGCATGGTGTCCACATGAAACAACGTTGCAAGCCCGGTTTGTGGCTTCCTGTGCGTGTGGAAGGGTTACTCAGTAACCACCGCATGGAGAGCACGATGTTCTGGACGTTCAGCTTCCGGATCATAGTTGTGCTAGAAATGGGTTTGGATCAGTGAAACGTGCCAGGTGATGTGAAATTTTGTGAATCAAAACAAATCAGATTCGAGTTTCAAAGGTTTCTCTTTCCCAGAGAACAGCGTGGAGGAAACCTCTGATGTTTCATGCCCACCCATGCAGGTGAATCAGTTGCGATTGGTGATGCAGTGGTTCAACATGACATTGCACTGGTGGCATTCAGGCGTGTGAGGATGAGCTCGTCATAATCATACCTCCGATTCTGAAACTGAGTATACAGATGAAACAACAGAGTATGTACTTCAGATTCGATCCAAAATATGAAGTGAGGAAGACATCAGATCTATGAATCGATCGATATGTGGAGCGCGGTCGCATGGACTCATCCTCTTTTTCTGTGACAAAGAAAGAGTCCCATATGCATGTGGTGTCTTCGCCCTAAATACTCATTGATAGATCCGAAATAACTAGGTGTTGGAGCAGGGCCAATAGACTAGATTGCGTGATTCTCTGGTGGCAGGCTGATGATACTAACACCTCCACCAACTCAGAAATAACCTCTCGTTTAACGCTGCACGATCGTGGTGCCTTCATGATGGTACTGGTAAAAGGGGGAAATACGAGGACATAGGATCCGTGCGTATATTCGCGACTCCGCCGCAAAATATGGGAGCTGGTTATCATTTTCGCCATGTCATAACTTAACTGTGTCTGGCAATCTCCAATCAGCCAGGCTGAGATCTGAGAAGTCGGAATTTTGACTCCTTCAAGTCACGTCGTGAGTTAAAGAAGAGTCGGACGTCCTATGAGTAAACATAATAATGAGTCGAGAACGAGGTAATATCCAATGGAAAAAATACCTCTTGTGAGTAAACCGAAGGGCCAGGATGCTTCTATGTCATACGAATGTGCCGTGCTTTGCGGGCCCTAAATCACCGCCGGCTGTGACATATATGGCACGTTAGTCTTGGTCCTTGTTCCTCTCGGGGATTAACAGTGTTCTTGATCATCCCGCCGGGTCCTCGAGTTTGACATTTAATATTTTCTTGGCGGTCATGTTGAACAAAACGAACCTGAACTGGTCTGCTATGCATCAGTACGAGTAGTGTAACCCAACTAAGAGAGCAACAAGGTTCACCGGTATTGCGACGAGTGCAACACGCTCCCGTTGATACTCCGAGCGCCCCTGTTCTGATGTGGAAGACTCCTCCAGCGGAAACTAGCGGAACGCGCAGAGATACGGTTACGGTAGATTATTGGACAAGATTTAGGAGCTGAGAGAAATGTTGTATCACCTATGTAAACCTGATCTGAGTGTGCCTTGACATAGGTACAGGGCTCGGGGAGCAGCGGGGCAGATAGACACGGGTAAACATGCAGTACACCGGTCATTATTGCGAATTCAACTGAATTCAATCCTTTGTGGTTGTACAGTTGGGGTTGACAGCGGCGGCCAGGTCGCACAATGATTGACCAGAGCCGGGTCGGCGGAAAAACTAGCACAGCTATGCGCAGCTGACGCTGTGCCATGAAATTTGTTGAGCGAGTCATTTATTATTCTGAAAGTAATCTGCGCCCGATCCCATTCTCGGGAGACCGCACCGAACATAGTTCTCCAAGGCTCCGCCTAGCTCCATTTTATTGGTTTGCAATGAAGCTGTCAAAGCGGTAAAACTTTTGCCTGACTTTTGCCTGACTTGGTACGCTTTATTCTTTCTTAGGCAGGTCTAGCGGGGAAAGAAATTGTCAGACTTCTTGCTTGACGGAGAACTTGGCAGTGATTAGTACATGTGACTCAGAAGGGGCGGCTCACCTGTACCGACATCCGATATGTACTTGCAGTGGCGCGTGCTCTTAGCGTACGGTAGCAGAAAGCAGCTTGGAAACGATTCGGACGTTACCCCTGTTCTGACATGGTTAATATTTCCTGAAGCTGTCCAAAGCCTCTTACGCCCCACTACGGCCGATACGTCATGACGTTGGAGTGCGGCAGTCGGGGGAATGTTATGGAAGTCAAGTCAGCGGACACAGTGAGCGCCAAATTTACAGGTAGCGAAATTTGAACCCCGCGATGTTGATTGCTATTTCAAATGCAATTTTCAAGTGAACTGACTTACAGTAAGAATTGGGAGGACTTCTAAGGACTTGCGTAATAATCATTCCATTGGACGGCATTACTGCCAGCAGAGGTCGATCGAGAGGCGAGCAAGGCATCGTAAGTAAATTGAGCCGACTTAAGCTAGCCAATAGCAGAACCAACTCAGCTTGTTTCGGACGGCGAGAACGAATGAACTGAATAGAACTCACCACATGTCCAGGGCTGTGTTGACATGCATATACGCAGCAGCGACAACCAATATGTGCCTTGCAGCATGCTGGCACACATACTTTAAATATTACGCCCGCATATGTACCGTGTCCGGTAAAAATAAGCCGCATCGAACACCTCGACGCCTTTCGAAGTGTCCAGTTGGAGAGTCTTGAGCATATGTTATATTAGTGATGGCACGAGATCATAGGTCCGGACTGTACCGCTAGTTATGCATGGTTTCAGCGTCCTTCATCGCTAGTGCCTTCATTCACAAGACCGCGAGGTCTTCATTCCAGTGCGAACCACCCGACTCCGATCGTCGTATAGGCACAAAGTTAATGAGAACAATTAGAGGTCCAACCTTCGGCACGAGTAGTGATTTACTTCTAAGTGGATGGTGGTACTATGGTGGTAAGAAAATAAAATTGATGACTCATGTAACCTACCTTGACACACACCTCTCTGAGTTGTCACCATCCTCAATGCTCCTCGATGAGTCACGTCGAAGATAAGAGGGATATTTTTAGGCTACTATATGTCGCATTATACTTAGGAGATCGTAGGTAGTAGTCTGGCAGTTCGTTAATCGATCTAATTCGCAAGACTACTTCCGACTCTGCGGCAAACAAGATTACGACTCGTGTCGTCGAGCAGCCGATGCGAGTTGGTCTTCATACCACGGGCTTTCCGCCGATCATATCGTTGCTCACGCGCTGTCACGAACCCGGTACGCCGAGTCGGGGACGAGGACCTATGGATGGATTAAAGTGTTTAGAGGGGTTCTCTCTTTGTTATTGTAATCAATTCACTATCTTTGGCAAGTCTTCACAGAGGGTACGGGCATTTGACTACCAGCTGGCCGGGGAGCAAATTCTTCCATCGACGCGTTCTGCAACCATCGGCTTCCAGAGGACCGAAAGTGCTCTCGTGTCCTTCGAATTAGGAAGCGAGGCCCAGTGGCGGCCCATCCACGACCCTGACTGTATTGCGGCAGGACACGTGAAGAATTGTCATTAGAGACAAACAAGAGGAAGTCTTGACGACAAGTGCTCGCCACCACGTCGCGGGAGCGGAGATGATTTCCTAGGACTAGCTCATTACAAAATGAAAGTTTGCCAGCGAGTAACTTGAATGGTATGGCGGCGGTCACACGGCTCGTCTTGAAGAAGTTAAGTTGAAATCGGGTGACAATTAACTTCGCTGTTGTTGCATTGCCGAGGAGAATGAAGCACGGAGGTCTGCCACGTAGCTACGCACCATGCAGCGGTGTCACACGAGGTGGAAATGGCGGCCTTGCCCCGGTATGGCACAAACGAACGACAATGTAATCACTAAAAGGGCCTTTCATGAGCTAGGCTGGGTATTCAACTCGAGATATTCAGTTAGGTCAGTGCTTCTGGCGCGCCTCGTGTTGTCTCATTTGTGTACCTCGGCAACAAGGGGTTAAAAAATGAATAGGAAAATGATTCCTGGAGCTTGGCGCGAGGTGGCTGAGCGGATTTCCCGGTGTGTGCCTCTCGAAGCACCATGTTTATGAAGGGCGTGGCCCTCGAGCACGTCACAAATTTACCTCAATTTAGCTCTCCCAAACAAGTTTCTTTGTCGTTGCTAGTGCATTTAGCTCAACTTCTTTATTCAGTTTATTGTCACCCCAATAAGTGCAAAACAAAAATTTCATGTCCCTTCAGGCCCGTCTGAAATTCGAAGAGTTTCTAAGTAGGTCATACTAACCAACAACGGTGTTATACAAGTACACTCCCCCATTCTTGTTCCAAGCCCGTTTGGCAATCATCTGTGTACATTACGTCGTGAGAAGGGTATCTAACATCGAGACGACAGACGCAGCGCGAGTGCTGCTGGCAGGGTATGTTTGAACGGGCGGTATGTATATGGGCAATATAGACATAGTCGACAGTGGTAGATGCGAATAGGATACAAGATATATGTCGGATAGATACCGTTTTGCCCGCGTGTTTGTCAGTCGTCGTTTTTGCGATGAGGGTAATAATTAAATAGGCCGTGATATCGAGCTCAAGAGCGAAATGGCAAAACGGAATAAATATCAAGATCCAAAGGAGCGTATGAGGGGTCGGGTATGAATACACGTCTCTCGGGCTTGCCCTTAAGATGAAAGTGGCTCGCCGACGGCGGGTCCAGGGGATGAGGTCATCATCTGAGGCGAAGAAAGCTGCATTTGGATGATCTGCGGTGACTGTTGAATGGGTGATTCGGACGCAAGACCCGACACGGGGGCTAGAGACTGTGCCTGCATCTGCGGTGAAGCAAACTGCACCCGTCGCTGCTGCTCGCAATGTACAGACCCCCGACGCAAGGCGTCCTGACCCTGGTACGAGGCTGGAGGTTGCGGGAAGTAACCGGGAGCAGTTGCAGACTTCCTAGACGCCTGCTGCTGGAGAGAGGCTATGTCTGTCAATGGCGCATTCGGGAGGCGAATTGGACCCTGAGGGCCAGCGTCGATAGGTGGGCTCTGCGAGCTGCGCGGAATGGGGAACGTTGTAATGGAAGGTGATGAATAGCTTGAAGGAGGACCAGAGATAGAGCCAGGGGTAGGAGGCTGCGACGAATACACGGATACTGAAAAAAAATAAAATTGGCACGTGTCTAAAACGCGTTGAGAAGGTGGAAACATACCATTATCATCCCAGTCGCTGGCTCCGCCACCGCTTGACGTGCTACTTGAAACTGAACTACGTCTTGCGAGACCATACTCTCGCGGCTCCTTCTTGATGTGAGGCGAACCGGCAACAGGAGCAGGTTTAGCAACTTTTTTTTCACCGGGTTTACGCGTTTTTCCACCTGCCCTGAGCTCATCAAAGCGCAGGGGTCGGGGACGTAAGTGAGTACGTTCATAGAGACCGCACTTGTTGCAGACAATCTTGCCAGGGTTGAGCGTCGAGCGACGCCATGAAGGCGGCTCTGTAGTGTGGCAGTTGAAGCAACGTCGTCTGAGGTACTGTGTCTCTTTGCTAGCGGCATCATCTGTGTGTTGGATAGGAACTGAACCACCAGCTCCCGAAGGGAGGAAACCAGAATGATGATGCCCATGAAGAGGATGGGCAGCGAAGCCAAGTTGTGATGGAACGATAAGGGGGGTATCCTCGAGTTTAATTGATTGGGGATCGCGAGAGTGATGGGATTCAGATGGATCAGGCGAAAGTGGAAGTGGTTCATTGTACATGGGTGGGTACTGTTCATAAAATTGCGGATGTTGAGATATATGGTGAGGATGGTGTTGCGGGAGGTCATGTCTGACGTAAGGATAAGTGGCACGACGGAATGTGGTGATATCAGACTGTCGCAGGTGCATTTGCTGGTGGTGCTGTTGCTGCTGCTGCTGCTGTTGCTGTTGCTGCCATTCATTGTAGTGCGCGTGATCATCAATGTACAGATCACCCTGGTATTGTTCAGATGGCTCTGACTCGTACAACTCCTGGAGGAGCGACCCTCTAGGCGGAGGATAGTTGTAGTTGCCTTGAGATGGCCAAGAGTCGTTTTGGATCATGGATGAGTCGGATGGAATGTAAGGATCTTCCTGGAATATGGTGGGCCCAGCGTTGATCTGATGCTTGAAGTTGTGAGGATGCAAAAGATCTGTTGACGGAGGAGAAGGTGTGCGGGGAGTAGAAGAGGCGTCGGAGTAGGGAGGAGTGGAGGAATCAGAGTATGAAGAAGCGTACGTTGCAAAATCCATAGCAGTCGTAAAGGATGGAGCGAACGACGACGACGACAAGATTGAAAGAACTGAAGAATCGTCAGATGTCAAAGACAGACGGGTAAATTATAAGAAGAAGGAGGATGCAGTGCTCATATTTGGACTAGAGCCAACCTTCTCTCCCAGATTTGTGGTCACTCTTTCTTTCTAGCCCGTTCCACTATCTCGGTTCTCCGGAACTTCCCGCATAAAAACAAGATTCAGATTCTTCCGGGCAGGTAACCCAGACAGATCTCAGATCTTATCGCACACCCAAACAAACACACATATCCAATTCGGTAACGTAACCAAATAGAGCGCTTCCTCTTTATTACGTCCATACTCCCACGCATAGCATATGACCCCTGCTGTCTTTGTGTCGTACCCAGTGAGCGGCGGACTCCGCCCACATGCATTACCGTATTTCCTGCACGGAGTTTCTTAGTGTGCACCTTCTACCACCAGCGGAAAACTGCCGCTCTATCCTCATAATACCCGACATGCGGAACTGAGGGCTCGTCTCACTTGGGCCGCCACAGTACTACGTTGGCCTTCTCCCATTGGCCAGTACTCTTGCAGACGCTCCGTGCCGACATGATGCCGTCTCTGTGGACCTCTCTTCTGTGCCACTTTTACTGTTTTCAGCCCCTTTCCTTCTCACGCTTCCCCTCACCCTTATTATTTCAACTTCCTGAATGCGCGCTCCAGCGCAAAGTCAATGGAAGCTCCGCAACTTAAGCCTCCCCGTCCCTCGCACCCTGAGCTACTTCCCAGTTTGTATCATTCCTGTCAAGGGCACATAATTGTAATAGTTTACTTAACCTGTCCTCGTCCAACCACCGCAAAACCCAGGATCTTGTCTTCTTCTAATCGCACCCACAGTGCTTTGTATTGCTATATCCTCCTTTATTGGTACTACAGTCTGCGATAATTCAAGACTAACACAGTTACCCTCGGAATCTCTTGCTACTTCCCGTGCCTCAAGTTTGTCTTGATCTAGAGCTGTGCAGCTCTATATTTACTCCTTCCCACTCTCAGTTACCAACAGAGTTTCGCGTCTATACTCGGAACCCGCTTTTCTCGTCTTGTTTTGTTGCATGTGTCATTGGCATGTGCCGTCTCCTCGTGAATGCTGTCATTCCGCCATTCCTGTATTCACTCCTATGGGCAATTGTCTCCCGCTCAAGAAAGACATCCAGTTCCCGTATTTACGACGCCTTCAATGAACGATCGTGCATCACAGCAAAATTCCGCTTCCGCATCCGTTGCCCCGTGTACCCTGCACTGCTATGACGCTGTCAAGCGCTGGCGCAGCCATAAATGAAATTTCCGCCGCAAATCTAAACTTGGACAAAAGGTTGCGTCTCAGATGCATGCTGCCTGTCATCGGATGGCGGGTTTCTGGTACCAGGTTGAACCCCTGCTTCAAGTGTCCTCGACGACGCGAATTCTGAATGTCCTGAGACCCGAACTTAACACGAACCCCATTTCTACGTCTACGCATGCATAACTACAGATGAAACTCCGGTATCTAGCCTATCTTCCGAGTTCAACGCCCCTGTGCGATAATTGCAGACCATCATATGAACTCTCAGAGATCAATCTTCTGAGTGGTTTGGATTTTGAATGGCTGGAGCAATTTCGTCATAGGGTCATAGCCCCCAGCTCGCACGTTTCCTAATTCAGTTTCGTCCCAACGCCCTCGCAATTTCCTGTGCTTAGCGCTACGCCGGAAAGGAAAGTCGATGTCCTGTGGGCCACGATGGCATAATGCTGTGTTCATTGTTTTGACCTTGTGGTTCGACGATTACAGCACCTCTCGGCATCAACCCCATCCAATTGTACTGTACTGGTACATGTGATCATCTCTGCATTGACTTGGCTATGCTAGCGATGTAGGATTGTCTTGATCTGGCGCTTTGGGGAGTTAACGGTTTCTTCATGGATTACAGGAGTCCAAGGCCCCATTTTCATCCTGGTCATAGTGGTGGCGATGAGGCTCCCCGAGTCTAGTACCTCGCGTAATATGTATCGTTTTTACGTTTCCGCGGGGCTTGACTGGTCACGCTGGTCTCGCGAAACGCTACGCGGCACAGCTAGATCGAGTACAAGGTTCGTCAACGGCAAAAGGCTACTCCGTCTTGCGGAGCCACTGCAACAACTTGGATAATATCATATCA
The DNA here is from genome assembly GCA_001658105.1 of Rhizopogon vinicolor AM-OR11-026. Lineage (NCBI taxonomy): Eukaryota > Fungi > Basidiomycota > Agaricomycetes > Boletales > Rhizopogonaceae > Rhizopogon > Rhizopogon vinicolor. Next base: position 52,346 of record KV448141.1, on the reverse strand, counting down.
CTCAGGTGGATCGCCATCCCTCCATGATGATGATGTGCGGTTTTCATTCAAACAGCCAGAGCGTCAATCCTCCAAGTAATTGTAATTGTGATCCATTTACTGGCCATGGGACCACTGTCATCACTGATGCACAGACTGTAGCGTCTTCCTCGACTTCGAAACACCTGAACGATCACGGGCAGCCTGGATTTAGAGTGGTCCCACACGCATTATAATCACGCAACAGCTTCTAGAAGCACTCAATGATTTTCATGTTGGCACCCATCAAAACTTTTGACGGAGATCCATGGATTGACATTGCCTCAATTGCCACTCCAGTGGTTGGTATCCTGCTTCAGCATCTTTGGATCAGTGTGCAAGGCGCCATCTGGTTTGGATGTCGTATTTTCGTCCACAGATTGTGCGTGGATCGCATTATCGCGGGCCGCAAAGCTATCCCATGCAGTGGCCAATCTTCACGTACAAGCAACGTATTCAGTGGCTTTGGGGAATGAGGACCCTGTCCTGCTGCGCAGTGCACAGTGAAAGTAATGTAACCCATCGTCAGGCTGCGTACGCGCTATAGGAGCCTACTATAGGAGCCTACGCCACGTTATAATTTCAATCACATTCTATGAATGAACGGCGTGACCTCCCACCAACCTTCTTTGAGCATTCGCCGTGACATTTTTCCTATGCAGCGCTCACTTCTATCTAGAGTTACTCCCGGTGTTATCTTGCCGCCAAGTCTCCACGCCACGTTCCTCGAAGGTTAATAATGGCTAACTGAGTTTATTCGGTATCTTCCGCAGGTGGATGCTAATACCCAATGTGCCTTTTGTTCATTCGCGATCGCGAGCTCTTCGCCAAGCCTATAAGGGAGGTGTCCAGGCGAGTGGTACTAAGCTCCGACCTCAGTCGCAGTTTATCTGAATGCGAGGGCTACGGGGAGACTTGCATTCCGCCGCCCATTTGAAACCCCATTGCAATGGAAGAGAAAGAACGCGAATAGGACAGGACGTCATGCATTCATGAGGCCGCCGCGTCTCGCAATCTACCCCCCAGTTCTCACCCGTGACTTATCGCCCCTTTTTTGTTCAGAACCGGGCACGCCAATATTTTGACATCGCGGGAGCACTTCGGCATTCAAACTGCTATCGAACACCTTGCTAGTGTCCTATCCAAGGCTCCTCAGAATCGCACGGCTCCGACCTATCGAAGTCGAAGATCTCGGTAGCCCGTAACGCACTCTTCTCCCTCGTGCACATTGACTGCTTACCGGTAAACTCCGCGCATTGTCACATCTTTCACCCACGAACTTATCGACATCGCCTCTTTTCAGCTCTGTCTCCTCCGAGTCCATGGTTTTACGGTGACCTTGAAACCGCCCGGAGCAACCTTGGACATATTCTGTCGGCGTACTCGTTGTCCAAGGGAGCATGAATTGAGAATGAAACAAGGGTGGTACCAAAACCGAGTCTTGGGAGAGCAGTGTATTTCCGGGGTAAAAGGACAGACAACACAGGATGTGGGTAGAACTAACATCGCGTGGACTTGCGTGGACCAATTTTCTCGTTCCTTTTACGCAACACTCGGCCCGCCCCTGGACACATCTAAACGCCACGAAGGCTTCTTCGAAGTTACCCCCCTTGTAACCCCTTGCCCGATTCACAGGCAAGCCAATAGCTTTGTACGTACAATTGATCACCGCCGGAGACAGCTGAGAGGCAAGAAATGTTACGTTTAATTGAAGTCCAACACGGTTGTAAGCGCCGCCATGCCGTAGACGCCACTAATGTCAGTGGACAATTCTACTCCAAGTCCAAACAGAAGAAGTTCAGAACGATTTGGCAAACATGTAAAACTCTTTCTACATTAAGCTACATGTGGACAATTAGTTGGCATACATACTCACATGATGCATTGTCCTGGCTGGTTCTTCGTTGACAAATAACGGAACGTTTGTCGCGCCGCCTTCATTCTAATTTTTATTGCCTTTTCCTTGCATGTTCTGCCCGAGGTCCGTTGTCGGACGCCGGGGCCTTCATTTGACCGACGGACAGACACGGAATGCAGAGCTGAGCGAAATTAACCAGAAGACGTTCGTTTCGCCTGTTCATGTATTGTAAGAGAATCATGTTGTTTTAATTGAAACTGGAGGGGGACATAAAGAGACTGACGACACGGCGTGTCACGGCATCAGACCGTATCACTCCATAGACACCACGTTGAGGTGCTCTATGGACAAAAATAATTTTCTTATGGCAATGTAATTATGGTGACATTACCTGCAAGATGGGGAAGATATTCGGGTCCAGATCGCGTTGGAGCGGATGGAGAGAGGTGGAAAGGCACAAGTTGTGTGTGTAAGACACTTGGCGTTTCGAATGAGAGCCCCATGCCATGCTCAATCGTTTAAGTTACGCATGTGAGAACAAATAAGGTCAACTGAGCCGAAACAGCGATTCCGTCCCTTTGGGAGTGTGATAATTTGAAAACGAAACATTAACTCCTATCCATGGATTCTGGCTTACCATCGTAGTGGTTATGAAGAAAAAATGATTGCCTTTAGAGGATATTTGACTATTTAAAACGACTGGCTGTAAGCAGCACTAATACTCAGCTCAGCAAATGCACTGTGCAAGGCCACGGAGGATCCAGTGCAGACAGCCCACGATTATACTGCAAGTAACACCGTTTTCACGTTACGTACTCGACGCTTGTCATCGTAAGAGCGAATTACATGAGGGAGCAACCTAGAATGACAGCTTTTTTGAACTGCTGCGCCACGATAAGGATGTCGGTGCCTTCAAACGCCACGGCTGTCATGACATGTTGCCAGGATGAAAACGAGGCTCAAGCGCTCATCGGTGAGCAACAAGGTCAAGCGGGGACCCAGGCCCGTGTGCTCTGGTAGTCAGTAACCAGACATCTTTACACCAAGTTAGAACACATCATACCATCATAACAGTTGGATCGGTGATTGTATGAAGTGAGCATACTACTGTTTCCAGCCAAACAGTCATCGATAGCTTGTACCGCGCCACAAATTATGAATGGCACGACAATTATAGCATCTGATCATGATAGACATTGCAGTGACGCTACATAGAAAGATTAGACAGCGATTATTATGTCCAGGCGGCATTGCTTAATGCAACTAAGAAAGCTGGGCACACTTGAAATTCCCACTACCTTTAGCTGAAGAGCAGCGGTGAATCGTGCAGCCTCCAATCTTAACAATATGTCGGCCGAATCACCAAAGGAGAAAATAAATTAACTCTTCCCATTGCTATCCACGACAGGAGCGGGATCGACGAAGTGGCCATCCGAGAGATACATCGTACCATATGGAAACGATGTGCATAAAGTACTGCGGCCACGTCGAGCACCCACCGACCCTGCGGCATGAAGCCCAGTGCGAGTCTCCAGGAGTCTCCTTATGGTAGATCTCGTAAATGAACGCGACAGGAGTGCTGAAAGAATTGGAAATGCTGTATCAAGGCTTTATCCCGGCATCAACTGCCCAAAAAGCACACGAGCTTCTCGGAATCAAAGGCAACTCCGTTACGTTCAAGAGCCGTTCGAGTCGGATTGAACTCCTGAAACTCTTTTGCTAAACGCCACAGCATGACAACCGAGACACTGCTCAGCAGAATTGCGAGAGTCCGACTGGACAAGAAGCGGGAGGACCTACCCGCAGTCATCTCAACACCAGCTCTCAGAAAATCATAGTTGCTCGACGTAAGTGGATATGCGAATCAGTAAGATCATTGTCTGTGCATAGGGTTACCGATTGATACGGGTAAATCGGGTTTGTCATCCCTCTTCGCCTACTTCCGCTTCCTCCACACCCTGAGCCCTGTTTGTCTCTAATGCGAATGCAGCAGGTGAGGGAGGGGATGGGTACTGGGTACTGGAAGTCGGAGCTATGCGTAAAAGGGGCTCAGACTCGGAGTCATGACTCATGACGAGGGCAAGTTTTTCGTCTGAAACGTAGAGAATTTTTTTTTTGGGATCCTTCCGTTTCCCATTTGGCTTTGCTAGTGGCATACTGTCCCAGCCTTTTAAGGTGTTAGTAGATGGTACGGGATGTTGTATACTTCTTTGACAGTTTGACATCGAAAAATGGAAATACAGTAGTACTCCAGCAGCAGACGTAAGCCGCCGGGACCGTACATCATTTCGAAGGTGTCAGGTGACTAGATCGTTCAGGATTTTTCGGAACCCGTCGTATTACGAGAGGGTCGCCTACCTCGTTTGAGCGTAATTTCGATGCGAATGACTTACATAGTCACTTGCCTTGCCCCACATTGTGGATGCATCACTCATCCTTCAAGGTTTGACAACGTTAAGAGGACCGTTCTATAGAAAGGCCGCAAACCTTAGACGAAGCCGTAAGTACTTAAGCCAGGCTAAGATGGTGAATTTCGAACGCATCTAAACATCGAGGCACCCGCAGGAACTTTGTCCAGTAAGTTCTGAGTCTTACGACGGAGATCATCTGAAATTATCAATTGCTCGAATAACTGCACTGCATAAACTTGGTTTTGATTGACGTGTCTACTGCGAATTTTCCGTTTACAGAATACTCCGTCCTCGTCGTGGGTCTCAATGCTTTAGCAGTGTGAGGCACTCGGAATACTTGAACTAACATAAACCGTGACTCCCTCGTAACGGTCTCAAGGCGGCATGGGTCGCTGACCTCGAGTTTAGCTGTCATATAGGGAATCTTCACAGGACACGGCAACTGACACCATTCGCAGGCTGGATATATTCCAGACGAATGCTCTGTGGTGGGGTTGCGGATACTGGGAACAACTAACGTGAAAATCCAAGGGAATATCATTCGCGAAGTATACATAGTCACAGGGTCTAATCCTCGGCAGATTGGATGATCAGCAATGCACTGTGGGGTACTCATTTCGACCTTCAGAAGTGACAGGTCATCCGTGATCAGCAACGTACTTTGGGGTACTCATTTCGACCTTCAGAAGTGGCAGG
>KV448141.1:6592-47148 GCA_001658105.1 Rhizopogon vinicolor AM-OR11-026 | reverse complement strand
CTCATTTCGACCTTCAGAAGTGGCAGGTCATCCGTTGACGACTACTTTCATAATGGAGTTGCAATGGTGACGGGATGCTATGCACTGCGGTCAAAGTGTCCCGTTTGGCGACATTGCATACTGCGGTGTAGACTAAGTGTTCTATTTGAACCCTCGATATGATCACATGCCTGATGGCCCTGACCTCAGTATGTATTCAGTCCAAAAATGCAGCGATCCGCACTGATCAATGTAATAGATTTCCAGTCAACTGAGATTTCACCGTGGCTAACACCTCGCTAATTGCCTCCGTGCTATCAGTCAAACCTTATATAAACTGGAATTATGTGTCTTCTAAAATAGAGCCCACCGGGATGTCTGAACCCGGTATGCGCCATTTCCACTTTCAAACCGATCACTCATGATGGCCGTGCTTTATCGCTCTCAGTTCCAGAGTTGTATTTCCAGTAGAGGTGAGTACTGTCGCTGGACCTTGCAGGAATGAAATCAGCAGAAGGGTTACCAAAAATAGCGCGAACTTATTCCGAGCCTATCTTCATGTGTTGTAGAAGGTTGTAGAGTAGAATTTGAGCACGACGTTTCAGGGTAATCTAAGTCAGATAGAGGCTGGTGGAGGCAACAACTTCCACAAAGTCTGCATCGAACCCAAGCGGGCACACCCGGAACATTATATCTCACATAAGTATCCATATCTTCATGCTTAAGAGGGGGAACTGGATGTTCAGCTTCCAGGTGCAGATCAAATTTCGCTGATAGAGGCTTTTGGACAAAGTAAAATAATTATTCCATGTGCCTACTGCTGTACAGCGCCCCTCAGGGACCACTCATAAATGAACGACCTTAAGGCCGTAGTGCATTCCCGAACGGTGGCTATGTGCGGTGACCCGAAGTTGATAGCGCCTGCTCACCGTCGGCGAACGGCGGTGTGGCTTCTTACCATGTGTGGTCTCATGCATGACAGAGGAACCCGGCGGGAGGGAAGATGAAGGCGAGAAACCTGATGGAATGAGAGGGGAGCGGCATCCAACCTAGACAGCGGCACAATATATTACGGCTTTTCAAGGGTGGAACACATTGCCGTCATCGCACAGCTATTTGAGAAAGCCGCCCCGCGAGCCCTGCATGAAAAAACCCATGCTCCATTGAAGAACAGTGTGCCCAAAGAGCTCCTCCGGCCTCTGAGGCACGTCATTTTCGCCCGAAATTAAGAACCGAGTTTTGTACGCACCCGCGATGCGCTGTTGGTATTGATGTAAAAGACGTGCAAACTCCCTCGCCGGGCAGCACGTCGTGAACCACGATGACTACGAGCTGTTTGGTCGATGCACAGCACAGCTGCCGTGCGCTAGGACGCGCAACCAAGCATCCCCTGCCATAGGGTCCTGTGCGCAACAACAAGGCAAACTGCAATTAAAGAACCTCATTCGCAAGAGACTCTAGAACACAGGTGACCTCGGACGACGGCGTGCGAAGAGTTCGGTGTGGATAACTTGCAGGGTTACAAAGAAGCACACCACAGCACCCTCCATGATAATGTCTCACCCCTAGAGAGAAGCCTGGAAATAGTTTAGATGTGTTTCCGATGGTCTCGTTGCAACCAGACGTTCTGGGACAACTGGGTACTGGCGGACTCCAGAACGTCTGGGACTGTTGTCCTAGGACGAAGGTATGTTTTGTTGGGGTGTTTGGCTGAAAATGTCTGGTAAAGACTAACTTAGCGACTTGATACTCAGATGTTTCACCTATCATTAGCACCCTTGTGAAGTTCCGCGGAGGTAACCTAAATGGATCATTTATCTGCTGTGTCCTGCTGTCCTGCTGATCAACTGAATCGACCGGTGTACATTGGTGTATATTGGACTGTAAATATGCACCGTTATAATGGCGTAGGTCGCACGCACGAACATAAGAGATTCGTGAACCTAGAGAGCTGCCAGCACGGAATGAATTTAACACTTCTCTCGATCTAATTGGAAACACTTACCCCTGCCTGTTGTGGGAAATCTGAATGACTCTTCAGAAAGAATATGTAGTTCGTTTACGTCGATAAACCTGTCAGTGGGTTGTCACATTGAAATTCCAGAGGCATTTTCTGGACAGCTGCCACCCCAAAAAATTACGCCGCAAGAAGTCAGAAGAAACACACGTGCAGAGCTTCTACCAGTACTACGGTGCCGAATATTGGGCAGTTCACACACCGATGCAAATGTAAGCCGATGGATGATAATTGGGGGGAGGTGCCAAGTTTGGACTTGGACTTGAAGTATTCAAGTCTGAAGTTTGAGCTAGTGCTTCAGCTGTTGCTTTTGCCGTCCCCAAAAAGCACTTGGAAAAAAGCATGATGGATTGATCTGGAAAGCTGTATGGGGTAGGGCCTAGTTGAGGATTTCGTGACGCAGGGAAAGTCGGGACCGTGGGTCAATGTCAAAAGCGGTATGCCTTCTTGAAAGTACATATTCACCATCTAGTGGCAGAGAAAATTCGCGTCATAGAGATTGGATTTAGTGACCAGTCAAAAGATTTTTAGGAGCCTACACGGCGACACAGCCACAGCTTTCTTTTGCTGACCACTAACGGTCGTCTCATTCAGCGTCATCATTGTTGCTCTTGAGTCTTGAACATCATCATGTCTTTCGAGCATGCCCCCGTTACCAAAGGTTTGATGAGCCTGTTTCTCGGAATCAGCTCATTTATTTTGCCCACCGTAGGTCTCATGATAGGTTGCGCATTGACATCCATCGTCGGCGGCATTTTCGACATCAAGCACTACTTACATCTTCAGGTTTGAGTTTTGAGCTGCCCGACCCAGAGGTTGTTAGCTCAGCTAGCTATGTTCTTGTAGCTCGTGCCTCACGTGTCACGCAACCATCAGGTATCGGAGTAATGTCCATCCATGCTTCACAAAACTGAATCTAAAACAGACCAACTTCTTCTTCACAGTATTGGCGCCTCTTGATTCATCATACTGCATTTTCGAACTCAAGTGATCTCCTTATTGCTGAGATACTACTCTATGGCGTCAGTGTACATGTAGAACGTCAGTTTGGAAGCGTCAAATTCGCGGTACGTAGTCACGTATCCATTCCGAGTTCGACACACTAACGATTGCCAAGTCATTTACCGTGGCCTCCGTGATACTCGCAACGATATTAGAGTTTATTACGCTCATACTATTCCACAATATGGGAATCAACCAAATACCTTCCGGTCCATCGGCGCTAGTCTTCAGCATTCTGTACCAGTGGTATAGGCTAACTCCCCCAGCTTACCATTTTCGAATATTTGGAATTGCCGCAAGCAACAAAGCATTTATGTATATACTAGCCTCTCAGGTAATAGCTTACTTCTGGTCACAGTTATACCACTAACTCAATTTTGCAGCTTGCTTTAGGGCACCTTCCGGGTTCATTTGCCTCGACGATCGTTGGGCTCCTCACTGGCTTTGTATATCGGTCGGAACTTGTTGACATTAAAAGCTGGCGACTGTCACCGTCTGTAATTCGCTTTAGTACGCGCTTCCTGCTTCCTTTGGTAGGTTCTACTCGTGCACCACCCCGTTCTACCCGCGCCCGTCCGGAACCAACCCGCCAAACGCCAAGCGCTGAAACAGGGAATGAAGAAGTAATAACCACCGCGCGCCCCTTGGCAGGCACGGAAGAAACTGGGGGTTCTGTCGTGCGGGAATGGGTTAACGAACTCACAGGAAGGAACGAGCAAGGCACCACAGGGGTTCGCGTTCCCAGTGATGCTGAGATTACTCATTTGACAACAATGTTCCCCAACGTGCAACGAGCCGTTATCGTGGGGGCATTACAGAGGAGGTGAGTTTCCTTATTATTCCATGGGATACGGGGTTTCGCTCTGACATGCGGTTTCTAGTCCGAATATTGAAAGTGCAGTTGAATTACTTCTGACTTCATCATGATGTAGCTTGTTTGCATTTCTATGTATGAAATTTCCCGAACGGTCTCTTACGCAGGAATATTCTTGGATGTCTGTTCGCGTACCAGGATAGCCTTAAATGGGTAACTCGGTATGAATACCATGAAACCACATCTTCAAGCCGCGGACTCAGGTTCATCCCCCTCAAATGCCTCACCATCCTCGTCTTCTGTGGTGAAAGCAGTCATGGGCACAGCGTAGAGACGGATCACGGACTGACATATATATGAGCATGGGAGCAGCGAGCGAATATGTCAAAGGTATGGCATTTACCTTATTGGGGTCCTTAATCAGGACGTATTTGCCCTCAGGCATTTTCATGCATAGATCGGTGATCGTTCTGACGATACCCCAGCCATTGGCAAGAGAGACGTTGAGCTGAGCAGCGAAGTCGGTTGGACGCATGGAAGCCGTGCTTAGAATGACGTGTCGCGTGTTGTCTTTAGGGTTTCCACGCGAGATATAACTGTGGAACATACATCAAAAATTTGAACCTAGTGTGGGGAAAGCGAAATATTTAGAAATAGAGCTCACCCTATTTTCATTAGTTCAGCTCCCGCCAGTACACTCTGCACAGTCCACTTGGCGAGCTTGCAACTGTTGTTTTTCATTTCGGTAGCCACCACAGCACCACGCTGTGAATCTAGCTTCGATCGCCAGTCAGGAGCACCGCCTGCACCCTGTGCGCGGGGGTCAAATTCGTTCAGCGCACGAATGGTAACCAATCCATGGCCCTCTTGTACGTTTCCTGCTCCGGGAATAAACGCATCCACTTCAGTGCGGACACAAATCTTTACATCTTCATCCTCCGTGATACCAAGGTCAAAAACGCGATAACGGTACCCGCAAGATGCCAAGGGCTCAGTCTCTTCTGGGCCATAGAAGGGGTTAGGGTGCGAAAAGTCCGCCGTGATGTTTTCCTGAACGGATTGGAATCCAAAGTTTTGATTGATGTAAGTTGCCTCCAAAGAAAGTGATGTGGCTGAATTAATAGACGGCGGCTCTGGAACGGCTGTCTTCTCGGCCGGGTTGTTTGGGTTTGGTGGTGCAGGGTCCTGCGGAGGGTCCGAAGCGTTTTCATTCACCGTAACCGTGTCAAATGGACCACCGTCGCGTTTATCGAAGTATAAATTATTACCCTCACGGAGGATAACAATGTCCCAGGGGTAGACTGATCGAGGCGCACACATGAGGACTGACAGGATAGCATCTGTCGTGTAGATATTGGCAACACTTTTGGAGACCAGCTGCGTGCAAAATTAGAATTGTAAGGTGCAGACACAACGCAACATACCTGCTGGATGACAGGGTCATCAGAAGTTGTGGTATTGTACTTGATGCGATCCACGAGTTGTAACGGACGTTCGGTCTTCGTGGTAATTCGATCGTATGATTTATCATACGCGAAAACGCGACCGTACGTATCGCTAGTAGTATGCTCAACTCTCCGGAAAAGTGGAAAATCCATGATTACTCACATATTTTCTGGCTCGTCAACCTCAAGCTTTAGCTTGGCAAGCCGATGGAACTCGATCTCCTCCATCATCTTCCATTGTGAACTGATTGCAACAGAAGATTCACGAGTGCGGTTTGTCTAATCAAAAAATAATAAGCTCAGTCAGAAATGAATCGAAGACTAAGTAAACCTTTTCCCAATCTCTCCACCCTTTCCGACCCCCACGTTGTGCACCACCTCGGTTATTGAAACCACCACGAGCACCCCGTGCGGCACCCCGAGGAACAAAGGACCCAGCACCACGTCCAAGAGCCCTTCCACGAGTGAACCCGCCCCTGCGAGGAGGGGCAGCTTTGTTATCCACCAGAGAGAAACTGGATTCGTCTTCCACATGGAAGTAAGCAAAAGCGCTGGCAGTCCCACTGCCGAATGCCTGAGCACCATCTCTTCTCGAGCGGCCTGCACCGCGCGCATCTCTCGTTGATGGAAGTCCTACTGCAACCTGGCGGTTATCGCCTGTGGGATCATTCCAATCAGCGAAACGGCCAAGTTTATCGGATTTTGAATAAGGTGCATATGGGATGTCTTTGAACTTGAATTGTTCAGGAATGTTGGAAGACGACGGGCCCCATCCTCCATCAGGATTATCGTGAATTGGCGGTAAAGTGAAGGATGCCATTATGGTCGGCGTTGATGACGGGCTCAGTGCAAAAATGACCTACCGAAATTTTGAGTTCAGAGGGGCGTGTGAATTTGGTCTTCATCCTCCTACAGCCATGAAGTGGGTATGAATCGTATGCTCGTTCCTCCCAAAGTCTATTCCACTAATTCTTGACTTCTGGTAGCGTCGTTCGCGAAATAAACAAGATCAACGAACGTGAGCTCGAACTCGGGATTTCGGGATCATGGCATGATGAGTACAAGGGTGAGTTACCGTTCATCATCTCGCTCAAATACTTACGCACAGGAACTCGCCATTCTAGACTCTGCGTATGTATTCATCGGCGGTCTGCACTTTGACCTGACTGAAGGTGATGTGATTACAATATTTTCCCAGTGCGTCGGTTACTCTAGATAGCTGAACGTCGCTGAACCGCTTGGAAAGGTTCGGGGAAGTTATGGATGTCAATCTTCCTCGGGACAAAACCACTGGGAAGACTAAGGGATTTGCGTTCCTTATGTATGAAGATCAGCGGTCCACTGTACTGGCTGTCGATAACCTCAATGGTGCTACGGTGCTGGGCAAGACGTTGCGCGTGGACCATGTAAAGAACTATAAGCAGCCAAAAGTAAAAGGCGAAGATGGGGAATGGGAGGAACCCGAGGAACAGAGTTTGAACGCAAAGCCAGAGACGGTTATGGGTGAGTGCTCCCCCTTCTCAACTGTGGGCAGACTTCAACATGTGTTACCGTCACAGATGAAGGTCCAGCATCGGATTCAGATGCATCTTCGGTCATTTCTCTCGATCCTGAGGACCCTATGCGGGAATACATCCTTGCACAAAGGAAAGAAGAAAAGGCCTTGAAGAAATCTAAGAAGTCAAAGAAACCAAAGAAGTCCAAAACAGAGAAGACATCCAAGAAGCGACACCGTATCGACGACAGGAGGTAACAAATAATGAATAACCACAAGTGTCGTCCCTTATTTTGTTGATGGCTTTGTTTTGATATCGCTAGACTCTGCTAATCCAAATTCTAGTCGAGTAATGTATGGCGTGCAAGATGTTAGATAAGGAGTCCCCGTCCTTGCGGGATATTACGAAGATTTCCGCGGTAAGAATGAATGGATGCGCCCTTTGGTCGAACAGCGCTTGTGAAGTAGAGGTTTGGCCAGGACAAATTCCTATAATTACACGACATATCTTGACCTCTTGATTAAATCTGACAATGACAGCTTTACAAGCTGTGTACTTGTTACCAATCTCGCTGACTGGATAAGCAACTATGAGAAACTGAAGAGACAAACTGATCCCATGCTCTGCCTCTTCACTGAAAGAAGTTAATAATAATTCAGTCAACGGTTACAGTAGACTTCTTCGCTGCCGCTTGTAAGGGGGGGAGTCTTAGGCGGAGCACAGGGACGCCCTGAGAGTCGCCGTCTGGTGGGAGAATTCTGGAACCGTCGATCATTGAAGAGAACTGATTGATTTAAGAAATACAGCACATCGATATGTTTAGAGAAACTTGGGACAGGAAAAGTCATTATTAGACGGTGACATTAATGTTGAAATTCATAGTTCACGCACCTACCAAGTGTCATAGACGACATACGTGAGACGTGATAGAGGGTAAAACCGATGGCTGCTAAATTTACTGCTTCTGCACCCCGGACGAGAGAAATGTCAGTTTTGATTTGAAGGGCTTCGGGAATGTCCCCGGACTCCCCGTGTCCGAGGACTCCTTAGCTGTCCGTATGTGACCCTTGAACATTTTATAGGCCAGATGACGCGGGTTCGGAACCATTTAGTTGAGTGACTGGCGCGGGTGCTCTGCTTCACTCATCATGATCCGCCTTGACGCCAACCAGTAGCACTCATGATGTATCTTTATGAGCTGCATCACGCATCATCCCTGACAGGGAGCACAGGGGAGCCAGATGGGAGAAGAACAGCCGCTAATCAACTTGATCAGCACCATGACTAACGCAAAAATCGTGAACCCTTGCTACGAGCATGTGCACTGTGGAATTTGATATTCCTCTTTTTTCAACTACATGCTCTCGCACATACTTGTTTCTTTGCACGGAGAACGCTTGTAGTCCCAACAAGATAACCAATGGATCTTTTCTTTGAGAAGTAGATAGGAACTCCTATCCGCATTAATCATATCCCGACTTGTAGGCTCCAGAGAAGTGAGCATAAGGGCGCACGAACACACCTCCTTCAATGAGGCTTGATTTACCGCGCGGGGGACTCCATATGTCATGCAAAATCGTCGCTTGCGATGGCTTCCAACTTAAAGAGAAAGCTTCGCAACACCACCCTGGATAGAAAAGTCTTCCACTGTTTAAGTTGAACACGATAGGAGGAAATGAGAGTAGAATAGACCCATGGAGGAGTCAGGACCCATTCCAGCTCAGCGACCTCTCACAAAATCCGATTATATAATGCTGACTTGCAGACGTTGTCGACTTGCGAACAAAGCCTATTGTCTTCCAACGTTAACGACCAATTTTGGTTCGTTGTATTGTTGTATCTTTTACTGAGGTAAAAGTGATAAATACCGCGTCCAACCGGCGACACTTGTTCTGCCCCTCATATCACGATCTTCAGAATGGTCCCTATGACGCGTTCTGCCCAGTCAACACCATCCAGAGCCAAATCTCGCTCTAGTATTGGGAACATAGCAGATCTTCCAACCCCAGGCACTTCTCCCCGCCGGACTCCCCACTGCAAATCATGCCACCGACCCAGGCAGGGTCATCCTCGCTCCGGCTGTCCTTATGCTGAGCCCATGGTGTCCCCTCAGAATAGTGGTGCTACAGAGGATGGCATAGCGGACGAACTGTCGTCCTTACGTATCGTGAATCCCAATGACGAATCACCTCCCCTTTCCCCTGAAACACCCACTCAATCCAAAAAGCTCAAACGCCGATTGTCTGTTCGGTTCGCCCTTCTTCCAGCAGGAAGTCTCGCCTCGCTCTCCAGCACATCTTCAGAAATCGTGGAGAGGCTTCTCCAACCAGGAATGATGAGTAGTATGTCTGATGATGAGGACGGTCAGAGCCCGATATTGCAATGGAGGCGGACCTTGGATGATACTAGATCAACTCCGGAAGACAACAGTGAGGCGTCGGAACTCGACGTTGAGGGGGAAAAGGAGCTACACGCAACCAACCACACCCGCTCGGGTATTGACTTATCACGCCGTATGCCCTGCACCCTGCTGACCCCAACTCCGAGCCTCGCGTCCACAGTGCCACTCTCTCGCCAGCATTCAAGTGATCGCGTGGATATGAACAAAACAGTCTTTCTTGATCCCGAACCCGAAACGAAGCCGAGACCTCTAGAACGAACGATGAGCACAGACGAGAGATCATTGTTCCTCGATAACCTCACACAATCATCAGGGGCTGCACCTGCCATGTTATTCTCTGTACCACTGGTTGATATCGAGACTGTGCAACGTGACGCAGAGAAACTGGGTTTCAGCGTCCGAGTTTTGCCGAATGGAAACTCACAAGAGCACCGATGGGTTATATTGGCTAAAGAGGAGAGTGCAGCGAATTTCCTTGAACAACGCCTCACGGAGGAAGAAGAGAAAGGGCGCAAAGCAAAGAGGGGTGCAGGTCATCTTGGTGCTGCTGCTAGTGGGGCGCTGGTGGGTGCTGTAGCGACGTTCACCGGACTAGCTTTTTCTTGACATAATTCCTCTGACGATCATGTTGTAAAGCATTTGTACGTATAAGTATAAGCGTGTATCTTGTTCGGGTGTCTATCAATAAGTAAGCCACTAGTCTTACATCTAGACCATTGACTTGGAGCTAGACTATGCATTGCCTGCAGTCACGTGGGTTGATGTAATCAGTAATAAGTAAGTACCTGTGGGCGGCCACTTGATGCTTCAACCGAAATGTCAACATCGTCGGGAGACACTCTTGAGAGTTTTAAAACATATACTCAGGGAGCTGAGCAAGACGATCAGGGAACCGGGGATCTTCCAACTTATAACGATATTGCGGCTCAGAGTGGCCCAAATTCACGGTGCGCAGACAGGAGCGCCAGTTGATCATCTAAATCTTACTCACTGCCTGATGGTAGCTTTGGTCGCTGGAGAGGCTGGATAGAAAAGAGGTGGGTACGCTGACGCTTATCAGTACGACGCATGACGAGTTAATTGCTTTCGCTCGGGACAAAGAGCGGCAGAGCGTTATGCAGAAGTCACACCTGATGAATATGAGCGCCGGCGAGCTAGAGGGTGGGGTGACGACCAGTCATCGGTGCAACCTGTATGTGCCACACACTTCTCCCCATGATATATAAACATCTTATCTGGCTCCGTACAGGTGGAAAGTCAAGATCTCACCCCAATTATCCAGGAACCACAGCAGCTTCGGCATCATAGCCCATTGCATTTGAGAATAAACCCTGATCTTACTTCTCCTTCCCCGTCACAGACGCTTCCTGACACATTCATCGATTCTGAACCTTCGCTGGAGCCTTCTTTACACATACCAGAGGAACATTTGTCTCCAACTCATCTCTCAATCTATCATTTTGGGTCGCGTTTCTTACCACACTCAACCGCGCCCATCAGATGTATTCTTCCTCTCCATCGCGACCGTCTCCTGCTCATAGGTACCGATACTGGGCTGTCAGTGCTTAACATGTTCCCATCCAAGTGGGCTGATGAGACGAGTGGAGGTACTGGTCTCATTCAGAAAGGACCCGCTGACGCACAGGCCAGAGTAATTTGGAAAGGAGAGGCGTGAGTGGATGCCCTTGACGTCTTGTCGTTCTTGGCAACTTAGTAACGTCCGGCGTGGTGCGCTGTTTGTTTCAGTGTCTACCAGATGTCGATCTTAGAGTATGAAGACGCTGGTGAGAGGACACCGCAAGGAGTCGTACTAGCATTAGTAGGCCCTGAGCTCGACGGACCTCCGTCTTCTGGCTCGTACCAGGAGTCCCCACGTTCTCTCAGAATGTATAACCTCGCAAGTCTGACGAGCCTAGCGAAGTGGACCATCTCTCAACAAGTGAGAGAGCTCTCAAGTCTTCCCTCACAGCACTAATTCCATTGGACAGGTCGCAAAGCCCATCGATTTGCGCAGGTCGTCAGATTGGCGTCCTCAAGAGATGCCTGTGAAGAAGCATAGGCCAGCAAATAGCATCACTAAGGGCCTGCGGAACCTCATGACCGAGTCTCCAATTCGCACGCGACCAGCGAGTTTCCTTGCATCGTCAAGTGCAAAGCGACAGTCACCGCCAGTAAGAAACGACTCATCTTGGGATATCGTCGACGATTTACCACTGCGCTGGGCCACTGATTTTACGTCGCTCTCGTCGACTGGCTCTAGAATGTCGAACACGAGTGTGGTCTGTTATGCCCTCTGGCATGAAGGCAGTGCGAGGTCTACCCGTCGTGCATTGCTTGCTGTGGCGACCAAGACCAACATATTTTTATACGAGACTCCGAAAGGAGAAAGGGCTTTTCACTTCGTGAAGGTGTGTGCCGATGCAGATCAGTTCGCTGAGCCTTAGTTTAAATTTTTGCAGGAATTTTATACGCCAGTACAGCCACGCTCTCTTACCTTTGTCCAGCAATCCGTCCAAGAAATTTTTCGATCACCGTCTGATGTTGGATCTCCTGGATCGACTAGTGGACACCGCCACAGCCGTGTAGCTTCCGACCCACATACATCTGTAGTTGCTACATACGGGGCGCAGACAGCTATTTTTGTGGTGTTCGACAAAAAGGCTGGTATCATACGGATAGCTGATTCAGCCGTGGCAGAAGTGGAAATGGTCGAAAGTGTAGGGGGCGTCAGTAGTTTTTCCCCAGTGGCTGGAAGCGGATCCGGTGGAAGCCTTGGAGGGTCTGTTGGAACTCGCCGGTCTCGTGCTTCCCTCGACTTCTCGGGTACAAAAGAACACAAGGCCACTTGGATTCTACCTTCAAGAGCTGAGATTCCGCCCATGCAAACGCTATATTCCGATAGCAGTGTATATCTCCTCACACGCGGAAAAATCACGCACGTCGTCGCTTCCCCTCTTCCAGCATCCATTCAAGCCACGCCTCCTTTGTACACTGTAACCTGGAATTATCCGCCTTCAAGCGTGAGCGCGCGAATGCACTTGCCACCACCAAGCGATTTACAAGAGAGTACATCCGAGCCTTCTTTACAACTGATTGGGATGGGTGACGAAGGCATCGAGGTGCACGAGATACCTTTAACGTATCTTTCGGGAAGCTCCAAGGGTAAAGGGAAAGCGCTTCCCGACCCCCCCATTGCGCAGATTGCGATTGGTGAGACTGGTTTCCTCACGACTGGAGGACATTGGCATCGTTATATTGGCGCGCCTCAGTTGGAGAGGATGAATTCCGCGATGTCTTCCAGCTCGATTGAGAGCATCGGGACGGAGGAACTTATGTCGCGTGTAAAAGCAGAGGAAGGCGTGTATGGCTGGTGGCGGAAGGAGTGGGAGGACTGGCGAATTTTCTGGCTAGGAGGCGATACAACAAACGGGGTCGGCTACAGCCCTGCGGGTAGCCCAGGGTGGTGAATGATATTGTACATGCTAACCTCGTGCTGACCATTCACTTATTTCAATGTGATCTAATCATACTACGTACTATCGTTTCAGTGTCACATTGTAACTGTACCAAAACAACGGAATGCAGTAAATATTACACTTGCAAGAGATATTGATATACTGTATGAATCCATGAATAGTAGCGATAGATGCAAAAGCACAAAGTAGGAAACGTTTCTATGCACAACATAATATGACATAACGCGAATTTCACGGAGAGTCCATATGCGAGGAAGGTCCTGCTCCAGTCTCGTCCATCGAGTACCTAACTCTATGACTTTGTGGGCGAGTATCAGGTTGGGAGGACTGAGGTTTTCGCGCTCGAATAACAACAAACGACTTCCCAGCATCCTTCGGTGGAGAAACACCTTCAGGCTCCGCCTCGCCCACCCCACTGTCCAGCCGATCTCCATCGCTATGCCTGCGATTCCTTCGAATATTGTACCAATGCCGCTTCTTTGGCTGATCGGGATCGCTGGTCCTCGATTCACCACTGGTCGTCTTGGCGGCCACCGATGGATGCTCTTCCTGTGCGGGAGCATTTACAGGCGAGGCACTCAATGCAGCCACATCTCTAATAATGATCGCTGTTTGACTCTTCGTGCGGTGTGGCATCATGGCGCCAGGAGGAAGTCCAGAGTTCGTAAGCGCAGGAAGACGCGCGACATTTGCCATGGAAGCGGTTGGAGTAGGCAGTTGTTCATCATCATAAATCGTCTTCGTCCCAGCCCCATTAGGCGCCGGCCCGCTGCCCTTGCGCTCCATGCTAGGAAACGTAAACGTCGAGCTCTCCGCTGCGCCGCCGGCGATCGCGTATGGGGATTCATAGTGGGCCCGACCACCACCTACGCGAGAGAAACCTGACTTGGCACTTTGGGGAGGGGTGCTATTCAATGCGCGGTCGTACGAGAGACGAGAACCTGGTCCTGGGAACGGCTGCCACGCGCCCATGATATAACCACTTTCTGCATCGTCATCGCTGTCTTCCCGGTATGGCTGCAGGGCGTGTTCTGGTCGCAAAACAGATGGTGGAGGCCCGGAAGAATGGTGTGAGGAGCTGGAACCTTTGACTTTCTGTGCGAACGACGCGTTGGGTGGCGCATATGAAGACGAATCAGGTGCATTGAAAGAGTCTCGAACAACGGCTGAATGTCGCACTCCCGTGGCTTTGTAGCGTCTTCGTTCGCGGCTGCTCCGTTGCCCACAACATCCGACAAGGGAAAGCACGCCGATCAATCCGCCATCGACTGGGCGTTTGGAGTGATCGAAGCCGACCTGGCCCACAATGCGCACTACCGCCTCGATAACCTTGATAACAAGAATCAAGAAGAATGCAAGGTAGACTAGGCAAAGGACAATCAGTATGCCATAGGCTACCCAACCAGCGGCGCCTGTGTCAATTGAAATCTGGACAAAGTGCTCTTAGTCACGCGCTGTAAGGCGACATGCGGGCTCACCGTTGGCGTCAAAATCACTAGCAGAACAGCAACCACAATGCGTGCGACACAGAACAAGAAGCTGATAAGGCCCATGCCTGCGCCTGCACCCCAAGGCAACCATACGCTGGTGACCAAAGCGCTAACAACTTCCGCCACCAAAATTATGATCGCCTGTGCTGTTCCACTGCGTTGTCCACACCCTATGGTCACCCCGAGGACGAGATTGGACAAAAAAAGTAAGCCCGAGAAAAGCTGCGAGTCCTGGCGGTAGTGATTATAGAGCGGTCCTAATGCAAGGAGAGTCCGTGTTTCGTCGTATAATTTTGTTGTCGACGTCCTGGCTAAACGCAGGAGTAGAACGGAAGGAGCGAGTACAGAGAAGAGAGCGAATGAGATGGCACCAAGGGCTAATGAAGATACTGAGCTTCCTGTGGAAAATTCATAGCAGGAGAATATGGTGACGGGTAAATGAAAAAGGACTAGAACGCGCACAAGGTTTCCTACGAGCACGCTGGAGTGAAAAGAGCTGACTTCCGGTCGAAGCCAACGTCTCCTGAGGAAGGGGTAACTGTGGCCAAAGCCAGTCGATGACCCATCTCCACTTGTGTGTGCGTCGAGCATATCCTTGCTGCTCACTGAAAGCCGTGGACTTCGTGCCTTCACACCGGGGCTTGTGAGGTTGGAAGAAGCCGGTAAACTGCCTGACGGCCGCTGGGAAAACACCCAATCCACCATCCACACAAAGAGACTGAGCAAGACTGCTCCAGCTATAATCGCCAAAAACAGGGTTAAGCAGATGCCAAAGAGATCTTGTGGTTCTATTCCAACACTCCATGCAAAGGATTGCATCCCATTCGTAGTGTTGGGTGGAAGTAAGAAAAGTGTATTCGGGATCGACTGGTTAATGTAGATGACGGAAGAGGTGTCGGCTAACTGATCAGCAAAATTCGATGGCGGGTTATACGTTTGGACATTCAGCGGGTTCCAGTGCATGGAATTTCCGTGCAACGTGATGTCTACAATGTATTAGATCTTCGCAGCAAAGCAACGTGCGAATCTAAACCTACTGTAAGTCAGTGACGCCCAGGAAGTTTGTGAAAGTAGGGGATCTGAAATACATGAGTATGCAGTGTAAAAGCCAAATCTCAAATTGCTACTGACAAATAAAAGGTGGCCATTGCACAGCAACCATAGCTAGCGCTGCGCACCACTGCGTGTGAAAGACGATATCACGCAAAGATGGGGAGCCTTGATTGGTCCAACATAAGCACCGCAAAGATACAAATATGAACATGCTCACAAAATCTCATCAGCGCAGGTGATGTTGAAAAGCGCTCACCACTGATGGCGCTAGCAAGAATAAATCCTGCGCTCTCAAACCGTTGCCAGATGCCCGGCCCAGGTCTGCTAAATCCGCGACCCCAAGCAGATATGATCCGAGCAATGCCGACGATAAGCCAATAGGCTGCTGCAAGACCAATTGTCGCCCAGAATATAATGTGAGCATTGCCATATGGCGAATTGAGTGGTCCTGGATGAAGAGGCGTGGTTGCGACAATAAGGCATAATATCTCATTGCCAGAAGGGTCGACGGCACGGAGTTCCGTGTTCATAGTTGTTAAGGAATTCTTGGTATTAAATGGTATAGATGCGGAGAGGGCAAATGGCCCAGCAGAGACGGGGCAATATGTGGTATTTGTGCCGACGAGTGCTGGGAGAGGTGAAGGGGGGCGCAAGGAGTCACATAGTGCTGAGCCATTATTGTAGGTATTCACTGTAAGCGTCGTAGCGTCCTTGAAGAGGGTGGCTTGGAGGGGAAGGTATGAGACGCGCAGTCAAAGAAACATGAGGATGAATGCGCACAGAGACTGTTGCTGTCGGCTGAAGACCCAACGATCTGCTGAGAAGTATTCCCCAAAATCGTAATGTTCAGCGTCACTCCATCAATTATTTGGGAGTACACTGTGTCAACTGAGAGTTTCTGAGACGCATCTCCCGTGAAACAGTCATAGAACGGAAGCGTGGCGGGTTGTGCGAATATTGAAGGGAGAGACAGGGAAAAAGACAGAAGAAATAAAGCTCGCCGGACAGAGCAACATGAGGACGCGGGGATGAAGGTCATCGTTCAGTACGACGAACGGGAAAGAAACTATGTACTGTGAACGTTGCACTGACTCTTCCTCCACGGCCAGTTGAATCCATCCCCAATGACAGTTTACCACGCCACCACACGGACTTCATCTCCGTTCTGTCGAGCGCTCACAGCGATGGACAACACCATACTCAACGCTCGTCGACGTCGTATGGTATATCCTCCAGATGAGCCAGTAGAGGCATAAGATTGGTAGTTAGGGATCATCAGTCCATCCGGTGTCAACTTGTACACGCGCTTACTGTGACTAACACACGTTCCGTCCTTGCGATCGGTTGTCAACGAGCAACTTGGAGCGAGACGCTGCGAGACGTCGCGTCGCGACTTCTGAGTCAGACCTCAACCATGTTGTTCTGACCGTATGAATATCAGCATAACATATGACACAAGGTGACGATTGACAGTATGGTGGTCACGTGAGGATATGCGACAAGAAATTTCTGTTAGACCGCCAAGCGAAAGCCTTGCCCAGTGATTCCACTTCATGGCGAAAGGATCGCAGCTATCTCAGCTCAAATCAGCCTTATCTCAAGCGGGCATTAAGAATCCACAACATGGGAAAAAGCGCAAACGTTCAGGCTCCATTGACCAGGATAAAATCAAGAAGGCAGCCAAGCTTCAGGAGATACACCAAAAGCTGAATCCTTTCGACGTCAAGGTCACAAAACTAAAACATGATGTTGGTGGACGAAAAATAAAGGGAACCAAGGGACAGCCTGCGCAAAGCAAGCAAGCAGGTATTCAACAGGTGCGTGCATTACATACGGAAGACTGTTAACCAATGCCCTACAATATCTACCACAGCGCGAGAAGACTCTGTTGAAGGAGTTCCAAGAGAAAGGTCGTGCTGGCGGCATAGTCGACAGGCGTTTTGGTGAAAATGATCCTTCTATGTCGCTTGATGAACGTATGCTCGAGCGTTTCACGAAGGAAAGGCAGCGAGCTGCTAAAGGAAATGTCTTCAACCTCGAGGATGAAGAAGAGCTCACTCACTATGGACAAAGCCTTTCAAAACTCGATGACTTTGACAACTTTGGTTTACCTATGGACGAAGACGATGACGAAGATCCAGGTGAACATTCTTGCGCATTCAAATCGAAGGACTTTGCTTAACCTGTCCAAGGTCAAATTGACCGTGATATTGTAGGGAGGGAACACTTTGGCGGATTTGGTGACAAGAATGAAGAAGATCGCGATGTACGTGTCTCTCATGCTAAGAGAGAATCATCATACTCACAGTTCTCCAGCCCGACAGGAAGAAATCAAAAGCTGAAGTCATGGCAGAAGTTATCGCCAAAAGTAAAGAGCATAAGGTAACATATTATAATCCTAACTGGACTTTCCTAATTTTGGTTCAGGCGCGCCGTCAACTGGAAAAAGAGCAAGAGGAGAGTATCCGGCATCAACTCGATCAAGACTTCGATTCTTTGAGGAATCTGCTGTTCGCGCCTGACGCACAACTAACTGGCAGTAACATGGTGCCCCTTGGTGGCTCTGACAGTCTGCCTCCAAAGTACACCTCGAATGCAGATATAGACGAGCAAATGGACTACGACAGACAAGTTCGCGAGCTTGCATTTGATCAACGTGCAAAGCCAAAAGATCGAACGAAAACTGAAGAGGAGCTTGCACTTGAGGAGAAGGAGGCTTTAGAGAAGGCGGAGAGGCAACGAAGGCGGAGAATGCTTGGGGAAGACGGTGAAGATGAGGATGAGGATGAGAATGGAAAGAATCACGGAAAACGGAAGAGGGAGCGTGGAGGTGACGACCTTGAAGACGATTTTGTACAGGAAGAAGCTTGGGGAGGTCTCGGGGCAGGCTTAGGGGAGGTTGATATAAATGACGGGGCGAACGAGGAGGATGAAAGCCAAGAGGAGGAAGACCAGGACGGAAGTGCAGATGACTATGACGACACCGGCGACGAAGATGAGGACAGCGGGGTGGAGGGGGAGAATGGAGAAAGTTCTGGCAGTGGTACAGGCAGTGACTCTGGAGGCGAATTTGACGAGATCACAACCAGTCGGAAGTCAGCAAAACTCAAACCACCAGGTGTTCGAGAGGAATTACCTTTTACTTTCACTTGCCCCGAGTCACACGAGGAGTTCCTGGAAATTGTTGGAGAAATAGATGACACGGACCTGCCTACTGTGGTTCAGCGCATACGCACCTTGCATCACCCAAGTCTTGCCCCAGAAAATAAACTGAAACTTCAGGTACCGCTCTCCTTTGACTACCGTTCTCGTAGTTGACATTTCTTGTAGAACTTGACATCCGTCCTCGTTGACCACATACTCTACATCACATCTCCGCCTACTCCACGATTCACGCTCATGAGCTCTCTCCTTCCCCACCTCTTTGCTCTTTGCCGCTCGTACCCGATCGAATCTGCAGGATTTTTCGTTGAGAAACTCTCGCTGATGCATAAAAATCTGAATCGGGGGATATCTCAAGGAGCTCTGGAACCTGGTTCAAGAACATGGCCTGGACCAGCTGAACTATCCCTTCTGCGCACCATTGGAGTCGTATGGTCTAGTAGTGATATGAGCCATCCCGTTGTATCGCCTGCGCGGCTTCTCATGGGTGCTTACTTGGGGCTATGTCGCGTTCGGTCACTAACGGACGTGACGAGTGGGCTTTTCTTATCTTCCGTCTTCCTTCAGTACGAGGAATTGTCCAAGCGCCTGGTCCCGGAAGCCGTTAACTTTTCTATCAACGCAGTCTTGCACCTGGCTCCGAGCTCTTTCAAAAATGTTGCATCACTACCCGGTTCATTCCCGTCCCCGGACTTCCGGTCAGATCTCTGTTTACCTCTCGCGATCGACATCAAGAAGTCCAAGAAATTGAACTTCAACACTCCAAACCTACCTCGGCTCTTGACTGACGACCGCTGTATGGAACAGGATAAGATTGACTTGCTTAGCCTCGCTCTTCGTCTCCTGGATCGGTTTTCGGAAATGTATAAGAGCCTTGATGGATTTATTGAGCTCTACGAACCTGTTCTCGATATCTTGATAAAGCTTGATATCACACAACTTTCCAAGGGCATTGGCGTGAGTTCGATGTCACGATCATCCCAAAGCGTACTGACTGTGAATTTAGACCCAAGTCTCCTCTTTGCAAGACAAACTCACGAGGTTATTGAAGTTTGCTCGTCAAGCTCGCAGACCTCTTCTACTTCAGGCCCACAAACCGATTCCCATCCCGACATATATACCCAAGTTTGAGACACACTCGTCGTCTTACTTGCGGCACCGTGATCCTGATCATGAACGCAATGAAGCCTCGAAGCTGCGCTACCAGTACAAGCAAGAAAAGAAGGGAGCCATTCGTGAGCTCAGAAAAGACGCGAAGTTCTTGGCCTCTGTAGAGCACAAGAAACAGGTTGAAAAGGATCGCGCTTACAAGGATCGGATGAATAAGGCGTTTTCAACGTTGGAGGGCGAGAGAGCTGAACAAAAGGCCATGGATCGAGAGAAAGAGAAAGAAAAGCGCCGATCTGGACGCAAGTAGTAGTAGTGTAGCGGACTAAGTAGTCCCTGTATATGCTGACGCTCTGACACGCGTCCGCACTGTGGCAGACTGTCCTTGATTTCTCTCATGTGGATTTAAATGACTAAGGATGGTGCAAAGTCACCCACTATCGTATTAGGCTACACGCGCGGCGCGTCGATCACGTGCAGCGTGCACCTTTCTCCCGGCTCACTTGCAGCTCATAAGTTAGAGCTCATTTAACTCCAGATCAGATGAGCGCGCCACCTTCGAGTGCTCTTCCTGATCCACCGGCGACTTTCCAAACTCCTAATGGAACGAACAGTGCATCCCCAAAAGATTTACGAGACTTTCTCCGATCCTTGAGAGACAAAGAATTACATGACGACAATCCACCTATCTCAGTTCAGGATAGACAACCTTGGCTGCAACTCGTTACTGGTTTATTGGAGCAGGTCTTTGGTTGTTTTCCGTATTTCAAGCCGTCTATCCAAGGCACCACAAACGAACGCATCGAACTTACCGACATATCACTCGAAGTCCTTTCATGCATCGGCAGAAGGGTTGACTCACTTTATGTTGATGAGGAAATTCTGTCCAAACAAGTATTCGTGCACCTTTTTGGTCTGTGTACTTCGACAGAATCATGGTTGGAGGTCACAGACGAGGGCAACTCAGAGCGACTTCCGCCTAACACGCTCTATTCCAAGGCTTGCGATACTCTCGTCGTCTTCCTGCAAAATTTGTCATTCTCGACCGGTCTGGGAAGAGATCCTGATGCTGTACAAACGGGAGTCCTGCACAAAATATTACATGAAACTACGGACTTGTGCACCGGTGAGACCAACGTCCTCATTGCAACACAACTACTAAACATTCGTAGCAATGATCTCTGCTCGACTTGAATCGTATCCTCTTGATGTGCACTGGTTTTCTACCCCGCATTTCAAGATCACCACTGAGGACTGTTCTATTCCGGTATTGACATTGTACATTACACGTTGTATGTCATTTATACTTAACCGCTCTTTAGTGTCCCGCCGACACTCTAGATATTATCAGGCTCCCGTCCTCTTCACATCTGTGTGTCTTAACAAGCATCATCGTCGATTTACTCGGTAAACTGTTTTCAACCGCTACGCTTTCTTGTTTCATCACGGCTTCTATGTTCCGTCACGCCTCTGAACTGGCTCGCCGTGTGTATGATTTCTGCTCTGAACGTCCTATCTCGCCTATAACAAGATCCCGGTGCCTGCTTCGAGTGGTATCTGCCGCTCACAGCCTGATGACCAGTGACTCAACTCTCATTGGGGGACTCTCAAAACTGCCTTGCCGTCTTTTAATCAGGCGACTACAATGTGGTCCGAATCCTGCGCAAACAACAATTGACTGCAAGTTACGAGAGATCATGACTTCCAACACAAACTTGTCGGTCGAGTATGTCAATCCTGTAATGGAACTCTTGCGCTCTGAAACATGGGGGTCATCTGGGAGTCTTAGGGTGAGTTAATATAAATTATGATCTTCACAAGCTGAGATAGGGCAGATTCTTGCGGTCCTCTACATACGTGGTTGTGTGAGTCGCTTAGATCCAGTGAGCTCGCAGGCTGTGCAGTCATTCCTTCAAGGAAATGCGTCGAATTGCCCAGATTCGGAACCGCTCCCTATCACCCAGGCTGCTGGTACAGCCATTGGTAGTCCAATGGATGAAGATGCAGGCAGGGTAGACACTTCGCATTGGCGTGCAGCATTGCAAAATATCGTTAGTACGCTCATTACGCCTGACCAGCTGCAGTGGAAGGGCTTTGAGCACGAAGGTGCCATATCCTTCTACATACAACGAATATTAGGTGCGATCAAATCCAGATGGGCTCGGTGAGTCCTCATTACTTGATGACCGATTTCACTAGAATGTGATCACCATGGTAGGGGACTGCATGACTCGTCGTCTTCTGCGCGAAAAACCCTAGCCGAAAACGTCATATCTCTTGCCTCACACCTCAATCAGTTCTCTCGGCATGAGTCTTCTCTACTCGGAGTTGCCACTGCTCTTCTGTTACCCCTACACAAAATTCTTGAAGGTCCTCTGACTGGAGACACCATACCCGCACGGCGGGAAACGTTCAAAGCTCTTCGAATTATATTCAGGGACCATCCAGCAGATTTCCAGTCTGATAAGCCTCCGCCTGTGTTTGAGTTATTGCAGCGAGGGTTTATGGACAAGGATCGTTCTGTCAGAGTCGATGCCGGGTAAGTCCGATGTTTAGCACTTAGAGGCGACCTTATTCTCATTGCATCATCATACATAGACGCGCACTCACAGAGCTGGTCAACCTCCACGCCCGTGCAATTGACAGGGGATGCAGACCTAATGAAGCAATTTTCATGAAGATCGGCATATTACTTGATTCCAACGTGAAGGATGTAGTGAAAGAAACACTACTGATTACCGTCGGTGCTATTGGGTGGTAAGCTTGTCTTCTAAAATTGATAGCACAATCGTAACTTTTCTGTGGGGTAGCGGTGCTCAATTTGAGCTCCTTGGACTAGTTGTCTTCTGCTTGATAACCCAATTAGGCCAACGCAACCATACCTTGAAAGGCTTAGCATACGCACAAGTATGTCAATCTATGAAATACGCATTGGGTTCTGACGCACCCTCCACAGCTTTTGGAGATAGCGAAGAAACAAAAGAAGTCGCCATATGCCCTCGTATCATCATACTTCTCTCAGGTTGCACCATTCGTCGTCTGCAGGAAGCTCACCAACCCAGTGCTGATATTCGAAACATGTCGGTTTATATCTGTGCATCCAAGAGATTTTATCTCTGCTACACGGTTCAAGACTCTTCCTTATCTCTTTGCTAACTGCGAAGGGAAGGTCATAGAGGACATTTCAAAGGAACTGGAGGAAAAGATTGCTACGCTGTTCACGAGCTATCCTCTGGAGATCTTAACACACACGTTTCTACTTCATGGGCCAGGGCAGACGAACGGGGCCTTGAGGTTCATCACACAGTTACTTAGTGAATCCACAGGAAACAACATCACTGTCTTCTCCCTCGTCAAGAGTTTTGTATTTCAACTGGTCGCAACTCTTCTGGTCGTAGGAACTGAGAATGAAGAGCGAGCTACTTTGGTCCGACTTTACCTTGCTCGTGTTTAATCGAACCTAATGCTTGAACCTGTGATTAGGCAACGGATGCTTTGCGAAAAATCGAGCGGACACTAGAGGACGAAACTCGTGAGCGAGTGTTAGCCGACGTTGACTTGCCCGCTTTCCTCAAGACGGTTATGCTTGGTGTTGTCTCCCACTTGAATGGAATGCTGCAAGATTATCATGGCAAGAAATCATTTTCGCTAAAGAAACAAATTCTCCGTGGTCTGGAGGCATTGATCATCCAAATTGGACCTAGCGTACATGGGATTTCCCTTCAGGTACGTGTTTTTGCAATTCGCCAGCAGCAATCTTGATTTCTCTTAGGTTATGGCCACTCTACAAACTATGTTGGTCCCCGAACTTGCTGAAGTCACACTGACTACGTGGTACACATTTCTGTCCACGTTGGAAGTCGACGACGTTGTTCCACATATTGGCGCCACGAGTGCAGCCGTCGTCTGTGCATGGTCTGTTTTAGCTCCATCCGCCCGGGAGCTCGCTGAGAAATGCTTGCGTTACATTGTCTTTGATGTCCCAAGCAACGTCCGAAGTGACACAGGGGATATTTTAAACGAAGTGGTGGACTTCTCCCATATCCCAGAACTTTCTGAAATACACATCCAACTTCAGCCCCTTCGTATCCGGGATCCGTCTATGCAACTGAATAAGATTCTAGATCGATGTTCCAGTCACAACGTCACTGTCGCTCAAATGGCTCTCGCCGAACTCCAAAACTTCATGAGGAACAATCATGCATCACTCATACAGAACCTGGCAGTGGGCGATGCATTTGATTCCTCAATTGGAAGGATACATTCGACCTTATTCCAGATTGTCTCTCGTCATGCAGGTGTCGACTCTCTTCAAGGATTGGCGTTTGAGTGCATGGGAATTCTAGGGGCAGTTGATCCAGATCGTTGCGAAATCAAGTCGAACGAAACAAGAATGGTAATGCGGAGCAACTTCGAGGATGATCAAGAAGCAGTGTTGTTTGCGATGCACCTCATCCAGGACGTCCTTGCGGGTGCTTACCAGTCTACTAGCGATATAGAGTATCAAACACAACTGGCCCTCACGATACAAGAACTTCTGCAGTACTGCAAGTTCACACGTGACCTGGTGTCATCACGAAGTACGATATCCGTACCAATGCAGGTCCGCAACAGGTGGAACAGTTTCCCGAAACATGTGCTTGAAATCATCACTCCGCTCTTGGACTCCCGGTTCAAGCTTCCACATAATACCTTGCCCCAGCTTCCTTTACCCATTTACCCTCATCAGAAGACTTATCGAGAATGGTTACAGTTATGGACAGCCTATCTAATTACGAAAGCGTCCAGCGACACTGCACAAACTATTTTTGGACCCTTTCGTTGGGCAGTGCGCAACAAGGATGTCGGTGTTTCTCACCATATACTTCCTCACCTCGTATTGAACATCCTCGCATCTGAAAATGAAGACGATACCAACGGAATTCTTCAGGAGTTATCAACCGTTTTGCACGATCAGGTTGCTCCTGATAGTCTGTCCACTCCAGACAAGAGGTTCCTCAGTGCTCAGGTAGCTTTCAAGCCCGATCGTTTATCATTATCGCTGAGTTTTCCTCAGGTTGTTTTCATGTTGTTGGACCATCTCAGCGGATTCGTACGAGTCCAGCGACAGGAAACCACGAAGAAACCTGAGGCCAAGAAATCACGGGTAACTCTTGACGTCAAGAGACGTCAAGAGCAGCTTGCCAGGGTTGACTCAGTACTCTCCAGCATCGACCATGAACTCATGGCTAAAGCTGCGCTACAATGCCGATCTTATGCCCGCTCACTTATGAACTTTGAAAGGCAGATAGTCTCAATGAGAGAGCGACGACCTCCTCCACCTGGACAGGATTTCACGCCGTATTACGAACGTCTTCACGAGATCTACTCACATCTTGACGAGCCTGATGGAATGGAGGGTATTTCGACCTTGATCTTGTCCCCTTCATTGGAACATCAAATTCGTCAACACGAAAGTACTGGTCGCTGGACCTCTGCTCAGAGTTGTTGGGAAGTCCGACTTCAGCAACACCCTGACAATTTAGACTTCCATCTTGGCCTACTTCGATGTTTGCGCAACCTCGGACATTATGGTAGTGTTTGTTCTTGGCTTGATTTGCGCAAAGCTAAACCTTCAAACAGACACGCTCCGTACACATGTCCAGGGTGTACTCGTTAGAAACCCAGGATGGGAGTCAGCTTTGGTGGACTTCCAGGTTGAAAGCGCATGGATGATAGGGGCATGGGACGACGTACACAGGATCGCAGCAAATGAGCATCATAAAGGGGCTTCCATGGTTAAAGCTCGAGTTCTTCTTGCTATGCGAGCCGGTAATCTTTCGTTGATCGAAGAAAATCTTACAAGAGCACGCCTTGTCCTCGGTGCTCCAGCTGCCGCTTCTGGGTTAAGCGGGTATCGCCGTGCTTATGACGCTCTAGTCGATTTGCACATGATTCACGAACTCGAACTGATACACGAGGCTGTATGCAACCTGCCACCAAGTTCACAAGGCCGTAAATCTGCCATTGTGACTCTTAGCCAAATCCTTAGTGCACGTTTGGACCGTACATTGCCTACCTTCCGCGTACACGAATCCCTCCTCAGCATGCGGCGAACAGCATTTTCACTCAGGTAAACAACATCATTATATCATTGTAGTTGTCATTCATCTTACGTCGCTCGTGGACAGCTCAGTTCCCCGACCATCGATCACAAGTCAAATTGGACAATCATGGTTGGCGAGTGCAAAGATTGCTAGGAAGGCTGGACAGTGGCAGACCGCGTATAGCGCAATGCTCCAAGCACAGCACAGCAGCGCTCCATTTAGTTTCATGGAAAGTGCCAAACTTGTGAGAGCACGGGGAGAGCCTCTGCGCGCGCTACAAGAACTTGAAAACTCCATGCACATCTTGGGTTTGGTGGTCAACAGTAACAAGCTCGACTTGACGAGAGACGATGAACAATCTAAGCGGATGAAGGCGAAGGTACGAACATATTCATCAAATGGGTTTGGCTGACAATTCAGCGATCAGGCGCAAATTCTTCTTGCACGTTGGATGAACGAGTCTGATCGATACGAAGCTTCCTATGTGCTCAAGAAATTTCAAAACGCCACGGAGTTAGCTCCAGAATGGGAGAGCGCATTTTACCACCTCGGGCAATTCCAGGACCAGTCTTTCAGAAATCTACCATCAGACGACAAGTCAAATCGGTAAGTTTCTAGGTTGTTTACGTACACCTGAACACCTTGGTCACAAATAGTTGCAGTGGACTCAAAATGAACCTTTCAACCATTCAGTGTTTCGCGACAGCTGTTGCTTTTGGAAACAAATTTGTATACCAGACTATCCCTCGCATGCTCACCTTATGGCTAGACTTGGGCGAGTACAAGAAAACAGCAGAAAATTCAAACTTTCAAAGGATCAATGCCGCTATCGCCAACTCCATCGATAGTGTCCCGGTTTATAAGGTATGACGGTTGCGCGATCCAGTAAAGTTTTCCGCTGATTCCTCCGTTTAGTGGTTTACTGCATTCCCTCAAATCGTGTCTCGCGTTGGGCATCCCAACCGTCTTGTGTACTCAGTCTTATCGAAGCTTATTTTATGTGTCATCCGAGGATACCCCAATCAAGCACTTTGGTTCTTCGCACCTGTGGTTAACTCGACGAAAACAAATCGCCAGCAGCGCGGAAGAGCAATCTTGAATCAGCTAAAAGTGAGTCGTAGTCACTATCGTTGAGATGTCTGACAATCTGACGTTGTTATAGAACGACCCGGCGCATGCAGGCTCTGACCTTCCTGGACTCATCACGAACCTTCACGCTATGATCGACGAGCTCCTTCAGCTGTGTGATTACCCTATCGAAGAGGGCCGCAAGACGCTCAGCATGAAACGAGATTTTCCAAAACTGTTTCAGATGAGAAATCGTTCTATCCTCATCCCTTTGCAGTCATCTTTGACAGTAAACCTCCCGCCTGTCTCGTCTATGAATAATCGTGACAAACAACATAATGTCTTCGATCCCTCACCACCCACATTTCAAGGTAGGATTTTTCTACAACTGAAAGCCACCATCGTGACGCGACTCTATACAGACTTCTATGATGACATCGACATCATATACTCCTTGGCACGGCCCCGAAAAATTTATGTACAAGGTTCCGATGGCACTACATACATGTTCCTTGGCAAACCGAAGGACGACCTGCGGAAAGATGCTCGCCTTATGGATTTCAACGGGATCATCAACAAACTTCTCAAAACTAATTCGGATTCTCGGAGAAGGCAACTTCGTGCGTTTGAACGAGCTGAAGTGGTATGGGGCTGACTTGTTCTAAGACATTCGGACGTACGGCGTGGTAACGCTGAATGAGGAATGTGGCTTTATTCAATGGGTACCAAACACCACAGCTGTGCGAGCCGAACTGCAGAAATACTACAATGGAAAGAATGCTTTTCCAACCTGGGTACGTGTTTCCAATTTACGAGACGCGCATATTATTGACATATGAAGACAACTTAGCTAAGTGATGTCACAAAGCGTATCAAAGAAAGCACGGATAAAGAAGCCGCTGAACTTTTCGTGACGAAGATCCTTCCTCAGTAAGCAGTTGTATCACGATATCGCCCTGTGGCTAAAGTGGAGTACAGGTTCCCTCCGGTCTTTCATGAATGGTTTGTGGATACATTCCCCGAGCCGTCAGTATGGCTGGCTAGTCGTCTTTGTTATGGGCGTACGATGGCAGTGATGTCAATGGTTGGATTCATCTTAGGGTGAGCTAACAGTCACCTTACGAGTTTATATTAACACCCAAACCCATTTCTAACAGGTTGGGAGATAGGCACTGCGAAAATATCCTTTTAGACGGCATAACTGGAGATTTAGTCCACGTAGATTTCAATTGTCTCTTCGAGAAGGTACTCAGTTCAACCTCCTCTCCCTTTTATTTTTCACCCACCTGCACTTAGGGCAAAACGCTCGAGACGCCAGAACGAGTTCCTTTCAGGCTCACACAGAACCTTGTTGATGGTCTTGGGGTAACTGGGGTCGAAGGAGTGTTCCGTATCGCCTGCGAAATCACAATGAAAATTCTCCGCGATAACCAGGACCCTCTTATGAGTGTTCTTGATGCGTTCATTCATGACCCACTAGTCGAGTGGGAGGACGAGGCTAGAAAGGTACGTCACTTCTGCGTGCCTTGCACTGGTATCAAACTTTTATCTCTCAAGCAACGTCGCCAAGCCAAAGATGCAACTGCCGCCAAACATGGCTCTGATTTGCGACAATGGGCCAAGACTGTGCTGCGGCCGATAGAGCGGAAATTGAAAGGATTATATTCCCCAGCAAACCTGACGGAGCGGACATACGGAGGAATCACCACAAGAGCAGGTGGACAAGAGGAACGGGAAATCTCGATAAGCAATCTCGTCCAGATGCTCATACAGGAGGCAGTCGACAGCGCGAACTTGGTGAGTTGTGGGACTTTGTTTACTTATCCAGTGTTCACGCATAGTCATCTAGGGCAAGATGTATCCTGGATGGGCACCATGGCACTGAGAGAGTTTAGGAACCTTGGCCTGGGCGAATCCTGAGTATGAGTCTACGTCAATATAGAAAATTATGGCCTGAATTGCATTTCGATCGTGTGACATGACTCTTCACGTTCACTCATGCATCGGGGCCATTACGTGGAGCAGAGGATGTTTATATCGAGAATCTAGCTAATAAGTATTCTCCAGTGAAGAAAGAATGGGACGTCTGTCGTGAAATCAATTCCTGACAGGCTTGCCCTGTACATGACCTCAGTCGCAAATAACTAGTAGTCAAACCTAAGCTCTCACCATAGTAAGTTGGTAGATACCGTATACGGTTCCACACATACCCACACCAAAGAGACTGAAGTAGGCACCTAGACGGGGACCCGGATGAATGTCATTTACATTGCGCTGTGAAGCCGTGTCACCTACCAAGGTACAGTCTTGAACGGGGTAGACGATAGTAAACAGGCGCGTGTGAAGCCTGAAATCGAAGGTCAACCAAAGTACGCATTAACGAGTTGGTTGACTGCTAAGCTTACCTGGTAGGCCCTTTGCCTCTCAGGGACATGGTTTGGACCTTAAAAAAATTGGACAAGAATGAGAAAGAAAGTTGGAAATGTATGATATAGGTGCTCACGGTAAACTACGGCGTCAATCATGGTAGTTGGACTCTGGGCTCTCTAGAGTTGGATGTGTTGAACGACAATGCGAGAGGAAAGTGTGGCGGAGTCCGAACGGTATTTGCCGAACCCTCCCGAACCCGTCCTCTGATCATGGCTGATCGCGTCCGCGTCCGCGTAGGTTTATCATACTTTCGCGTCCCAATTTTATAGACAACTAAGGCCTGCTCATTGTTCTCCAACGTCCAGGGTGTTACAATACACAGACCGATAATTTATGGAAATACAGCAACAGTCCTAACTCCTGCTGAACGGGAGACATCTCACTATCCTGACCATACTCATCGGTGGACAGTCGCAGTCCGCAGCGCTACGAGTGCTCCAGATTCTGATGTCGTCGGTGGTGCAGACGACTTGGCATACTTTATAAAGAGAGTCACGTTCAAATTGCATGATACATATCCAAATCCAACCAGAAGTAAAGTTTCAATTTCATGTATTTTGCAACAACTCAACGTGCACATAGACATTGATAAGCCTCCGTTTGAGGTATCAGAAACTGGGTATGTATTGTTTCAAATGGCATGCAACACAAGATTGACAGTCGTAGTTGGGGAGAGTTTGAGATTCAGATCCGCATCACCTTTGTAGCAGAGTCCGGTGAGAAAGCCATCACACTGTACCACCATCTCAAGTTACATCCTTGGTCGGTCACATTCCCTCTGCCGAATGCAACTTCAGTTCCCGCAGAGCCTGAAATTCCGTCCCCTGAGAACGCTGCGAAGCTCGGGCCTGTGCATAGCTGGCAATATGACGAGATTGTGTTTGCAGACCCATTCCAAAATTTCCTCGCTCTTCTCACTGCACATCCACCAACTCCACTGCCAAAAACGAGTCTAAGCAAGAAACCCGTACCTTTTCACATGTCTAACCCTGCGTCATTGGAGGCAAGTCTAAAGGGTGGCGTACCCGAGTTTACCAGCGCCATGGAGAAGGAGGAGGCCGACAGGTTGGAAGAAGCGAAGGGCAAGATTATAAAAGAGCAGGAGAAGTGGCGGAGCATCTTGATGGAAAAAGAAAAGGAGCTCGAAAAACTTCAAAAGCTTCTGGCACCGAAGGAGTGATCTTGTGCAGCGTATTTGCAGTATAGGGATGCATCTTATATGAGTATGGTAATTATCTACTTCTTTCGCATCCGAATATATAATTTCATTGATTCTAGGATGTCCCGGCAATTGGAAGCACACGGAAAAGTGGTGACTGGAGTTGACAGACGAGGTCCTCTAAATTGTTGCATCTCATGGAATTTAGCCGAAGGCAAACTGAGGTAGTTCAACGGCAGTTGACTGAGTTAGGAGCGATATTCAGATAATTAGATATACTCCCTCGCAACTCACCATACTATATTCTACTTCCTGCAAGCCCTCAAAGCTTTCCGATTAATGTCATTATATTGTGATCATATCCGTGTGGCAGGGCCCATCAAGAAGAATCCTTACTTCTTACTTAGATGGAGTGGGGCGCATTGCGCAAGAGATTATAATTAATTACATATGGACTATGAATTGGCGACGCCAGAATGGGACTCGATAAAATTCTCTGTGCCATATGGGTAGGTTAATCTGATAAGCTTAGAGGAATTTTTAAGTCGAAGTCTTCCCTATAAATTCTTAAGTGTGATATAAATATAAACACCTTCGTATGTAGAATAAAAGTAATGTCATGTTAACGTTTTCGCCCTTTCCCCGTAATTCGCCCACCGCTTTTCGGTTCTTCCGTTTGCTCTAAGAAACCACCGAGTTCTAATGCGTTACGAGCGGCATGATTTATATGCTTGAAACGATCAGGACCTAAATGGGTTCCACCAAACCACCGCGTCACAATGACGAGAACATCATTGATTTCCTGGATCACAGATTGGAGATATTCTCTAGGAGGTAACGTCGGCACACGCACCAAAATGGAGAGCAAATGCGCCAGTCGACTACCTGCTGCAGTCTCCCCGTTGTCATCATTGTCTAATGGGCGTCAGTCACACATCCAAACAAGGAATTATGATACACTTACCCTGGTGAAGCACGTTACCCACCTGGCAACGCCAAGCGTTGATGATGGGGTGAGCAGCACGAGATATATGGCGATCTGACATTAGGCTATTCAAAATGAGTGGTACCTTCAATATAATGCGCACAGTCGATCAGCAACTCATTCCTCTATCGTGAATCATGCACTGTACCTGCGAGGGATGGGATATTCGACATGCACGGCCGACAAAGATACTCTTTCTATCCACAATAGCTTCGGCTTCGACGATCTCGATCCCTTCCGGTAAAGCAGTGTCGAAAGAGACTCTATCCTTTTCGACATTGATTGCTGATGGTGTAATCAGAGACTCGTCGGGTTCGATCAGAACGTCATTTCGGGCATCCTCTCTGAGTAATTCTCCAACCGCTTCTTTGCTTATTTTATCTTCATACCACGCTTCGCACCGCTCTAGGACGTTTTGTAGTCCATCAAAAACGCAGACACTTTCTGGTGTCCATTCTACACCTGAAACAGATATGAATGTGCGCAATATAGATCCAAAAAGTGAGGAGTCGACACCAAAAGCGCCGATATATCGTGAGAGCAGCTGTAATTGAGGGGGGCTTGAGGAAGGATATGTCGGGGGTATAGAGACAAGGATACGTATTGAGGTATCTTCGTGAGATGGGAGACTTCCGGAGCAGGCATTGGAACGGGAGTCGGATATCGCAATGGCACACTTACTTGAGCGAAACCTCAAAACGGATGGCTTCTGTAGTACTAAACGAGGAACTGGGATTACTGCCAGGACTTCTGGACGATGAATGGTATAGGTGAATGGCATTGTCTCCGTATATGGACTGAAGAACTACAATGATCAGAACACATCAAACAAGTTGGTAGCTTGAATGATCAGAGTCTTACCGTTGATCTCAGAAGCGACAGATTCGCGGTCAGCTGCAAAATGCTGCATCAATTTTGCTACGAACGAACACCCTCAGCTCAGTCGCAGTGTCTTAGTAGTCTTTGTAGGTTGACTGAGTACCTTGATCAGGGTCATCGGTATCCATAACCTATGGGTCTTGCAAAGCTCTGAGGTACTAGACTTGGAAAGGACTCGATGCGAAATTCGCATACGCCCGATAGTCTTTGAAGTCCGCGGCGTATCACTGATCTGCTTCCACGGACTCCATTAAATCTAAATAGTATGTAGTGCTTGAGGCCTTGAGGCATTCAGGACAGCCTGGCTGGAAATCTTAAAAAATTATTGCTGAATTGGCGCTTACCAGTCCAGTCTTATACACCATCGAAACCCTGTTGTCTGTACCAGGCCTATCGTATTAAGTCTGTGTACCGCTGTACCACTCAAATAATATTTCGTGCAGAGAGCAGGGCTTGTCATATATCGAGTCCTGAAAAATAAGATTAATTATACAAGTGGAACTGCGCATCCAGAGTCGGCCCGGGGCAGACCACAAAGTTAGTGCACCAGAACTCTAACATCATCGCCACAACTGCCATATCCTCGGTTCTGATTTATGAAAATAAGATACAACGACACCAAGTGAGCATCTCAGCACGGTGTATATATTGTAGCCGCTGGGCGCAAGCCATGATGCATACTTATCTATCTCCCATGAGACGATGACCCTACGGCTCCAAGGACCATGTGCTCAACGACGCTTGGACTCGTCATCTTCACAAGGACAAGCTGGTGTGAGAATGAAGTTGGATGTGACCCTGCTGAACATTAAAACAGACTCGAGGGTGTAGAGCACTGGGAATCTTAAAAAAAGGCAATCAAAGATTAAAATACTCACCGAGTACTTGTCATATGCAATGAGTGTGAATATCGCTCGAATTTCCTCTCCGATCATAGTCGCATGCCAGATTAATGGTGCTAGTAGCTTCATTTAAGCCAACTGTGAGACCGATGCCGAAGATTACAACTTGTTGAGCCAAACCTGTTCCACAAAGTGTGGGGATTTGGTGGAAGGAACATCGCCCGTTTGACAGACATGTCGGTAATTGCTGCACTGCCTGTGCGAATGTACGAGTCTGGTTATAATTATGCAGGCACGTCCGACATCTTGTAGATTTTCACACTGGCTTCTCATTCAATAGATAAAGATACACGTAACCTGTTTTCATATTTCAAAATCACGAAGCTGTTCCACCGACACCTCGAAAATCAGAGGTATTCAACGTAGAACTCAAAGTTGCACACCTGTGTTGTTATTTAAGATAGGAATCTCATGATTAGTTTGTGACCGTCGAGAATGCCTGCAAGGTGAAGTCATGGAGTGAATCGACATGCTTGGCGTAGCGTCCATAATGAAGGCTAGGCCCCGAAGAGAAAGGTTCATTGACAGGGTTAGGTTTGTTGACGTCGTAAGCATGTCCGGACCCCCATTGAATTGATTTACAAAATACCTCCTCTGAACTCAACAAGTGTAGAACATAAGTTTTTCAAGCTCGCTGTCCCGAAAATTCATTATACTATCAGGTAGTAACTAGCACTCACTGCGGTAACATGTTCAAGTTGGAGTGGGCGAAGCGGAACTTGAAGTAGAAAACTTAGGATTCCGTTGAATTCGGCGTCTACTTATCCGAGTCACGGCATGTCAAGCCGCGACGCCGCACGCCCTCGTCAGCTAATTGACACACTCATTCCATTACTGGCAAACAGTCTTACGACCCTTACAGCCTTGCCTTTATCCTTCAACTTCAACTCTATCCTCCAGTCAGCTGTGGATTCGGAAAAGCCGGGACGTTAGTTCATCATGGGAACCTCTGACCAAGGGGAACAAAGTACTACAGGAAGCAAAAGAGCTCATAGCCCGAGGACTGCACCTGCAAAGCGCGCGAAGGCGGCTCAGGCTTGCTTATCATGCAGGAAACATAAAACACGCTGTGAAATGCTTGATGGTGACAACTCCGGTGCCCAGTGCCACCGCTGTAAAGTCCTAACCCTCCCTTGTTCATTCGAAGAAAATGGC
This sequence comes from Rhizopogon vinicolor AM-OR11-026, assembly GCA_001658105.1. Lineage (NCBI taxonomy): Eukaryota > Fungi > Basidiomycota > Agaricomycetes > Boletales > Rhizopogonaceae > Rhizopogon > Rhizopogon vinicolor. Next base: position 13,042 of record KV448141.1, on the reverse strand, counting down.
GTTCCCTCCAATGAACGCGCTGGACCTTCTTCCCGTCCCCCCCACACTCCCGACATGCGTTCCATTCGCGAACGTGAAGACCGTCGTCCATCGCTCACTATTCCACCCAAAACACACGATGTGCCAATGGACGACTCGCGTGCACATCCAGGTCCCAGTTATCCAAGGAATTGGGAGCCTAGTTCCAATACCCTTCCAGCGTTCCACCGACCTCAGCCCCAAGAAGAGGAGGTTGACCTCCTAGACCCTGAACGGTTACTTCCTGAACGCCATAAGCCATGGGGGTTCTTGAAGCTCCCTGGTGGTTTTGACGGGACGATGGTGCCTATGCTGGCTATGCAGGCGCTTACTCGTGCAGGCTCAATCGATGATCCCTCGCGCAGTAAGGTTGACCAGTCATTGCTCCATATTCTTGGAATAGAGCAGATAAAATATCTGGGCGACATGTAAGCCTTGGCGTCCCATTCCCTATGTGACTCTCATTCCATCACAGTTTTGAGGAACGTTACGCTCCCTGGCTCAATTTACAGCCTAGTCAACAACCAGAAGGTCCACTTCTCAAACTTGCTCAGTGCTGTGTTGCATCACGACATCTTGGCGCCTCGACACGTTCAGTAGTATCCCCTCAGTTATACCGCCTGGCAGATGAGTCCATCTTCAAACAAGCTTATCATCCCTTGCCATCTACGGATGCAATACATGCAGTGCTGGTACTCTCGTTATGGGAACCTATAGGAGATCCGACAAAAGAATCGCGCGATGGTCGATTAATTGCATCCACCGCCGTCAGCATGGCAATGAACCTTCGCCTCAGCGAGGCTATGGTATATTCTAAAACTCTCCGGAGCAAGAAAAAATCGAATGAGCTCCCCAGCGCAGAGCTAATGGAAGCTATTGATAAAGCACGCCTTGTGCGTATTTAACCGGCTCTCAGTTTAATTAACCTGAAATTTTGGCTGTAGTGGTTCGCGCTGAATAATGTTGAGTCGATGTTTGTATAGCAGTGGTCCATTTCGTGGCAACGACTGATGAATCTTTCCAGGCTTTGTGTAGGTACCGGGCGCAGCCCGATATCAGATTGCAATAGTCTTATACATGATGCTATCGATACAACATCGGTCGCAACGATTGGGGCTGGTCGTGACATGCGACTCACTTTAATCTCCCAATTGTTTGCCACAACACACTACGGGCTCTCCATACGCCTCCGTTCATCAGAGGAAATTGGCATCTTCTATAAAGAAGTGCTCGACTTCCTAATGCGCATGGACGTGATTGAACGTCTTATCTATCCCCTCCCAGGTATGCATCCCGTGTCCTTTCCTTTGAGAGCTTAACTCTGAACCCTAACGCTAGTCTTAGCAGAGCACGAGGTCTTTTTTTTCACGATGCTGCAGGTCTACTACCAATCCTGCCGTCTACTGGTCCTGGTGCATGCCCTGATGGAAACGAAGATGGTGATTTCCAAGTGTGATAAACAGAACCCGTGGTTCCTCGTTGCGGAGCATAACGGAATCAACCTCGCACGGAGTTGGGGCCACCATGCGCTTGTACTGTCCGAGGGCATCCTCATCACAGCGCTTTCGCGACCTGAGCTCGCACTCCTCAGCGCCGCACCAGATAATTTCTTCTCGATGATAACTCTCGCGACATTGTTTGTCATCCTTAGCAAGTGGTCCGTGATGGAAAACGCTGGCGAGCAGTTGCCTGGATCAAGCGACAGCATCCTGGCGCGGACGATCGATCGCCTGCGACAGGTGAGTGCAGCTCCGGATCACGTTCCCGCGAAGTGTGCTCGAGTTATCGAGGCTGGCGTGTTGAGTTTCCGGCGGCGCGTATCGGAGAAGGACACCCGAGAGTTCAGTCAGCCGCTACTCGAGCACTTCGATACAGCGGCACGTGACTTCCGAGAGCGCGTGTCTGCGCCCGCTGCACCCTCGGGGTACCCAGCAGAGCAGTTGTACTCGCAAATACCGCAATCATTCCCATCGTTCCCGATCAATGACCCGAATTATTTCATGAATTCGGACATTTTCCTCGATAATGATTTCTGGTCCTCGTTTATGTCTAATTTGAGCGAGGGGAAGGCGCGGTAGTTGGGATGTTCGTTTACTGTGTCATTGTTTTTGTTATCATTGAGTTCTCCAGTAATGTATGACACAGGGACCTTTCTCTTAGACATTGTAGAGCGTCTAGTATTAAGTGCAGGTGGCTCCTCTACATACATCACGTATTTTCTTTACTATACCCCCTCCCTTACTCAAGTCCTTTGGGACTTGTTACACATTAACACAGGTACATACACCTTCCTCCAGGACTGTTATTTAGCCTATATATCAGTGCATGTATCATCGCAGACCTTCCCGACTTTCCAACACTGGGAATACTTTACAAACTAATCTTTCCTGTCGGAACTCAGATGGTCCACCATCTGCAGTGATGAAATGGGGCGCGGAAGGTGGAGAATTCCTGATGCAACGGGATGATATCGGATCAGCGATGATTATCGCCGTATCCCTATAATCAGTCGGCGGAAGCATATCGATCTCGGATTATGCGGCACGCCGAGGGAGGGGCTTGATCGGACGAGATGCGATGACTTCTATGCGCATTGATGACCCTGAGCTGCTGTCTGAGTTAGAAACATCCTCTGAATCAGATTCTGCGGAAGAGGTTGACAACGATGATGAATCTTCTGAGGCACTCTCTGATTCTGGGTCATCGTCATCTGAGTGCGAGTGCTTGGGCCGAGTCTCTAGCACGCCCAATCCGAGGTTCTGTAGGTGAAGGTGAGCTTTTTTTTTGGCTTTGGAAGTGGAAGGGACTTGCCATTTCGATGTACTGCTCTGCGTCCTCTTCGACGTTCTCGATATCTACACTCGACGGGTTATCCCGGATACGCCGGGTAAGGGTGTCGTTCTCTGCTTTGAGGCGGGGGAGGAAATCCTGGATGCGTGCAAGTACTGTCCATGGAAATTCAGGTGACAATAGAGGTACATGGGTGGAGACGAACACTCGCTGGGTGGATCCACTGGATACGTCTTTCGGTCACCAAAGTCGAAAGTGAGTGGCACAGCACCAGAAGATGCATTCTTGGAGGAGGAAGAGCTGTTGAGGTGCTCAAGTAGATTACCTAGATCAGGGTTCTAAGCAGACGTAGTTATTTTATGAAATGAGCTTGCTCACCGATCCTTTGCTGCCTCTTCTCCTCGTCCTCGACTTCAAGTTTGGAGTATGACATATTCTGCAGAATAACCCTTGTATATCACGGGTAGATAAAATATTTTGTCACAGATATTGGATGACTTGCCAGAGCTAAAGAGAGTTACTGGACTCGGACTCGGAATTCGGAAATTTTGAAAAGGAGGTCAACCGAATTTGGTAAGCAGGGAAAGCCTTCCTTCCATCGCGTCCAAGAGGCTCAGCTGCCAGCGAGCGCGTCGGTATCCCTCTGCAATGAATTTTATTGCTGTCACTGGTGCTGATAAATCGTTCTAGCTCTACTAGTACCATGCCCCAGCAGCCGCGCATCCGTGTCGTTGTGCAGCTCCCTTATAACCGTCCTGACCAACCACTCCCAGACCCTCCTTCTGTGCGTATGTCTGATAGTGCTCGTGAATATTGGTTAAATCATCATATTCACAGATTGAATGGAATACGGAGAAGGCTAACATCCTCTGGGAGGTTATCGCACTGTCTCGGACGAGCGATAACGGTGGAACGGATTGTGAGTAGTCTACAGCTTCGGTGTCCCCGGGTGATATAAACAAAGAACCTATACCGAATCACCAACAGGGAAAGGCCTCGCAGAACACCTCGAAGTACCACTTCCGTATCTACTCTATCGCGCTCAAGCCAGATACGAAGATGATCTCCGGGGGCTGCAAGGCTTCCACGTCGGGCATCAACAGACTCAGCCTGCCAGCAAATCCACAGAGGTTACGCCCGTCCTCCCAGAGCGCCCTCTCTCAATTAAGATACCCACTGTACGCATCAATTCTCTCAACAGTGCCCGCAGACTCTCCTCTTCAAAGCTGACAACACCCCTCGGCGTGCGCGCGCGGCTCAACTCCCTTACCCACCACAACCCCTCGCAATCAGCCATGAAATGCAAGAAGACGACTTCTTCATCAACTGCCACCCTCCAAGGAACCCAGGCCAACAGACCCGCGCGCGCGCCCTCCCCGTTCTCATCTGACGAGAGCGACTCCGAGGACGAGCAGGACGTCAAGGACCGAGCGGTAGAGGAGCAGGATGCACTTTCACGCAAGCTCGCAAGTCTACAACGTATGATGACCAGTGAGGCGCTTGGCCTTGTTGGCTCATCACTACCCCCTGATAAGGGCAAGGCGCGTGATGTTATCCGTGGGCGCGCACCTGTACCCATGTTCCGTCCAGGACGCGAGGTTGATGATGGAGGCTTCAGACGCAATGGTGAGGGCCTCAGACACGAAGAGCGGAATCGTGACCACAGCGCTTCTGTCTCAAGTGCATCTTCACCTCAGAATTCGATCCCTTCGATCCCCTCTCCTCCGCAGGAGACCCAGTCTCCGATAGCCCGGCACCTCTCGACGAATAAGTCCAGCAGCCCACCGACGGTTTCGACACGGAACGCGCGTGGCCAGTCCCACATGCATTATGCACCACTCGCGGGGCTTAGCGAGCAGGAAAGCAGTCATGGCAGTTCGGCATCGAGCTTCAGCGACATAAGTGGTGCGTTCTTTGTATCTTCAGTATCCTTGAAACTGTTGATGTCAATGTTGGCGTAGATGCAAGCTTTTCAGCTTCTGCGTTAGAGAGCGCATTGATGTCAAATGTCCCTGGGGCTGGGTCCCGTCTGTAAGTATTTTGTGAACTGTTTGTCGTACGATACTCAAAATTTCACAGGTCTGCAATTGCAAGAAGTAGGTTCGTGCGAGGGGTGCGGTTGTAGCATATCCTCCTTCTAAGTCCTCAGTACCTGCCTGACTAGTCCATTATTATTTTCTATTGATGAGCTTTGTTCAAAGGGCCACTTGTACCATCCTGATCATCTTGCGCTCCCTGTATGAATTTGCTAATACCCGTGTATCGTCCTAGGTCAGACCGACACGTCACTGGTCACTTTGCTTCTACACCATTCGAGCATGTTCTCGTCCGTCCATGATTATGTAGTATCCTGAGTGGTTGCGCAGTACAATGCAGAATATAAAGGCGCTTGAGAGCTGAGATAAAGCGATTCTCAATAGCCGACCCCATAACAATTGAATTGAATTTCTCTCTTGATCATCGTTCCCATTTCCCAGTAACTTACCTATAAACTTCTTGACTTCTTGCCTCACATTGCATACGAACGCGACGATGCAGTTGACGTTCGTGACGGATTTGGGCCAGTCGTATGCTGTGGAGATTGACCCCGACATGGAGCTTGAGAACGTGATGGCCCTGCTGGAGGCTGAGGTGAGTCGATTCACCCTACCTCCATCCAGCCCAGGACTTACACATCTCAATTCTCTTCTTCCCTTTTGCTCTTCATCATGATCACTCTCCTCATACGATGACACCCTTAACCTGTGTGGCGTTGGACGATGCAGTCAACTATACCCCCTAGCGAACAAAGCATATCACACAACGGGCGCGAACTGACAGACCCTAAGGCGACCATCCGGGCACTCGGTGTGAGTGAGAACGCTATGCTCCTCTTGCGCAGGCGAGTCAACGTCCCTGGGCCTGAGGGCAGGTGAGCACTGATGTCTTCTCAGAGCGCCTTGCATGAATTGAAGCGCGGCTTCACAGGCCCATAGAACAAGACGCGGAGATGATGAGACTGCAAGTACTTGGAGATCCACAACTCATGAGACAATTGCAAGAGGTGCGCGACTATTACTCCTCTATTATCACTGCAGTTTACACTGACACACTCTCCCTGCCTCCTTTTCGCACTCAGACGCAACCTGAAATAGCCGCTGCTGCACAATCCGACCCTACGCGTTTTGCCGAACTCCTGCGACAGCACCGAGACCGCGCACAACAAGCTGAGCTTGACCGCCAGCGCGAGATTACAGCGCTCAATGCCGACCCATTCGATGTCGAGGCGCAGCATCGTATCGAAGAGGCTATCCGGCAGCAAGCAGTCATGGAGAACATGGAGCATGCGCTCGAGTACTCCCCAGAAGCATTTGGGCGTGTGACGATGCTTTAGTGAGTAGTTCTCTGATGTCGAGTGTATAGCACGCAAAACTTAGAGCTCATGACTTGCAGCGTGCCGGTCGAGGTGAACTCGCATCCTGTGAAGGCGTTTGTGGACAGCGGGGCGCAGCAAACAATAAGTGCGTCTCCCTTACCTCCTTGTTCTGACTGACTAACACCTGTGCAGTGAGCCCCGCGTGTGCAGAGGCATGCGGGTGCGCCATTTTCTTCTTCATTGATGAAAACTGACGTATAACAGGATAATGCGTCTCATTGACGGGC